>CAJVRI010001080.1:0-15910 GCA_911649635.1 Poeciliopsis gracilis | reverse complement strand
AAGCAATTATTAAATCCAATTACTGAAAATAGGAAAATTGACACTTATAATGCAAAAACACACTACCGCACCAACAGAAATTAATAAAGCAGTTGTAACACAAGCTCTGATCGATGACAGTAGGGAGTCGAATTTTACTCAAACAACACCTGCGCAAAACCGAGTGACTAATATGTCAAATTCAATGAAATATGGATGTTCTGAAAAAGACGGCTTTTATTTTGACATTTTCAGTAAGCTTCATTTTATTTCTCCAAAATAATCCAAAGTGTAACAGTGGTTTTGTTAAAAAAAAAAAAAGTCACATAATGCCTGTGAAGAAGTTTTATTCATATTAAATGATGTTCCTTTATGTGTCATATAAATGTAATGGTTTTTGTATCACAGTCAAGGTGTTTTCTGTGCAGCTGGGAGACAAACTAATGAAACAAGATGTGTCTACTGAAGTAAGTTTCCCAGGGTTGCTGAACTTCCCCAGACAGTTATTTGGGAACTTGCTGTTTTATTTAGTTTTCGCATTCCATAAACATAACAGTGAATGAGCTACAAGGTTCCGTATGTTTTCCTTTGTTTCTCTTGTTTGGTCTTAGAAGATTGAGTCTCCGCCTCGGTAGTAGAGAGAGATGAATAAAGTAACTATGCATCTCTGAGTTTGTCAGAGCGAATCTAATTTGTGCCTAATGCAGTGTGTTTTTTTGCTCTCCGTCTGCAGATGTATTAAAGATTGTTTTGCTCCCTGACTTTTGTCTGGACCTCAGTCTCTGAATTTTGTGCACTTCACATGCCCAAGAGAGCAGTTACGTGATATAAAAGAATGTCATGACCATGACATTTGGTCATGAGCTTTGGGTAATGACCGAAAGAACAAGATCGCGGATACAAGCGGCCGAAATGGGTTTTCTCCGTAGGGTGGTTGGGCTCTCCCTTAGAGATAGGGGGAGAAGCTCGGTCATCCGGGAGGGACTCAGAGTAGAGCCGCTGCTCCTCCACATCGAGAGGAGCCAGTTGAGGCATCTGGTCAGGATGCCTCCTGGACGCCTCCCTGGTGAGGTGTTTTGGGCACGTCCCACCGGGAGGAGGCCCCGGGGAAGACCCAGGACACGCTGGAGGGACTACGTCTCACGGCTGGCTTGGGAACGCCTCGGGGTTCCCCCGGAGGAGTTGGAGGAAGTGGCTGGGGAGAGGGAAGTCTGAGCCTCCCTTCTTAAGCTGCTACCCCGGCGACCCGACCCCGGATAAGCGAAAGAAGATGGATGGACGGATGAAAAGAATGTCAGGGCTTTTATTTTGAAATTTTTATTAAGCTTAATTTAAAATTGCCACACTAATTCCATGTGTAACAATGGTTGGTTAAAATCAGTTATAAAATGCCCAAAACACAAGTAGTTCTAAAGGCCAACGACTTCCTCAGAGCTCTGCCATAGTAAAAACTACAGTGATGCGTTTTTGTAGTTCTAATTAGCTGCTGGGCCCTGGTGTGTTCCGTTGCTATGGTCATGGATTCTCTGCCAGCTGTGGAGTGTGAGACATAATGGTGGAGAAAGAATTCTATCTTTGTGAGACACCTCAGTCAGTTTGAATGAAAAAAGCAGTCCGAACAGCTCCTTCCCATTCGGAAACCGTGATACGTATCGGAAAACCGTTTGAAGCATTTGAGAGGCCTATCTTTCGTCTCCGATATTCCCGCGATTTATATCTGTACATCACTCACAGTAATAACAGCGATGAGATAAAAATGGTGTGCGCTGGGGTCTGACATTTTTCAGAAATACATGGAAATGAACCTGGCAGAGCGTGTGAAAATCCTGTCGCATTACTTCGCTCTGAAGCACCTTGACAGAAAACCGTAAGCCCTCGGAAAATTTTGAAAACATTTTACCGGAGCAGGCATGCGTATCAATGTCATGACCGAGTTTGATACCGATGGGGCGATATTTGTGGGCGTGACGGCGATTTCAACATTTATTTGGGGTCAGAATCGCACTGCTTCCCACACTCTAACGAAACGTCAGTTACACTCTAGTTTGGGCAGTTTCTAACTGACGGAAATTTTTGATCGTTTTTCGCTTTTTACTTTTTCATCGCAACTCTGAATCCCACCAAAAGTAATAGCACCCCTCCTGGCGGCGAGCCGCACGTTTTGATACCACTTTTGTGGGGGGTCTCGCAGCGGTACGAGCCGCATTCCGGTTGACGGAAGAAAAATAAACATATAAAGAGACATTTTATTGGGTGAAGAACAATAGGTGCCTGCCATGCAATGCATGGAAGCAGTGACTCTCCTTATGCATTGCTATGGCAGGGCCCCAACAAGTAGGATGGCGAAACAAAACAGACAAGCGTTAGATTGGATCTTGGCCAAAATGGGAGGAGTCTGTCATATGTTTGCTAATGAATGCTGTACGTATATTCCTATGAACACCTCACCAAAAGGTACATTTAGAGCAGTAATGACAAAGCTAAACAAAGAGTGGAATTTAAAGAGAACGCAGGAAAGAACAACTGGCCATTGCAAAGTTAGGATGAAATTTTAGGAAAATGGGGAGCCTTTGCAGCCAAAATCAGAATAACTCTGGTAATAGTACTAATTGTTATTTTTCTGCTTGTGTGTTGTGGGATCCCTATCATGAGGAAATGGATCTTGAAGACTGTATACAGATGGATGACCAAGGACGGAGGACAACACACGGACTAACGCATATGGCCGCCTGGACCGATGAACCCATGACCAATTCGAAGGACTGCTAAGCTCAAGGACACTTAGATACTTGAACTAAAGGCACTTATGGTTTGGTTGATGGACTAAGGGTTTAAGGAACGGAAACAGAACTTGGGGTGGAATAAAATGGACTCAAGGGAAAGACATTGTTCGTATACACTACTACACACATGTTACACAACCATATACAATTTATATACAATACAACACAGGTGGCCTACACATAGTTAACACTCTAGGAACACGTGTGAATGTGAGTGAGCATGAATATGTAAGACAGTATGAGTGAGAATGTCTGAAGATGAATGAGAACATGAGAATGTGAACGTATGAGAGTGCATGGATGAGCCCAAGCATTAAACAAGAAGTTATTCCTGCGAAGATTCACTTATTATGAGTTAATACTTAATTACTCAATCACACTGGATTATATATGTGTTATGAACATTCTTACATGACTTAGTAAGAGTTTCGGGGAAACTCCAATACACACTCAGTCAATGGGCAGCCAGAAGTCTTAGCGCAAAACGACTTTCCTGAAGTCAATGAGAACTATAAAAAAGGCTGGTGGACAAAGAACGGAGAGATTTTTTGGAGATTTTTGGAGAGGAAACAATGTTTTTTGTATTGATGCATCCGTGGTAGACGTGATAATAAATCTCCCAACCCGTTGTGGCTGGCAGTAAGAACTTGTCTCTGAGTTTGTTTATTCATACATTCGAGTTTTGCGCCTTCGATTCTCCAATAAAGACAGATTGATTTAGGATGTGATGACAGGATCCTGTTCCGTATGTTTTCCTTTGTTTCTCTTGTTTGGTCTTAGAAGATTGAGTCTCCGCCTCGGTAGTAGAGAGAGATGAATAAAGTAACTCTGCACCTCTGAGATTGTCAGAGCGAATCTAATTTGTGCCTAATGCAGTGTGTTTTTTGCTCTCCGTCTGCAGATGGATTAAAGATTGTTTTGCTCCCTGACTTTTGTCCGGACCTCAGTCTCTGAATTTTGTGCACTTCACATATATTACTGAAATACAACAGGAGTAGAAAATGATCAAATGAAGTTGAAGCAGGCCCAGGTGGAGGTCATGGATTCTGGTCTGGGAGGGTCTGCAGGGGATGCCTGGTGCGGCGGGGCCCAGTTTGACGGTCCATGTGTCTGCCTGTGGGGCTCTTTAGCATGAGGTAATAAAATGAACATTGGAACAGCCCTGCAAGGAGAGGGCACACCTTCTAATGCATATATTTAAATGAGGGGAATACACATTCTTATAAAATGGTTTGTTTTATAGCAGAAGTTCGAATCTCTTTGTGTAGCGGCCTCTTGGAGTAAACAGCCAGACGCAGGGAGTTCCAAACGGGTGCAGTTTAATCTCCACTCAGACACCGTGAAAACTATAACATCAAATAAAGGATACATAATGTATAAATAAACATAAACGTTCACAAAACACAATTGCGCACATTACTACCTCATCCTGCTTTCCAAGAGCGCTATTTTACAGATTTTCTTTTTTCTTCCAGGCGCTAACGCTAACTCGGCGTGGTTAGCAAAACAGGAAGTGCCTAACACAAAACACGCGAAGAAGAACACTACCGCTCTTCAAAATAAAAACATAAATGAACCACTAGGTGTCACTGTAGGACCAATGAACAAAAAGAATTATAGCACCATTTAGTAGCTATTTATACTTTGTGCTGAGTGAGAGATTTCCAAAATGCATTTTGTTTGTTTTTCTTTTCCTTTCAACTCAGGTAATTCTATGTTTGTCATGTGTTGGACTTTTTGATAATCCGGGTGTAATGCTGTTGTAACATTCTGTATTGCATTGAATTCTTTGGATAAAACTCTGGAAATATCTGAAGTCATCTGTCGTATGATTGTTCTCTGAAACTCCACTGTACACGCAGAGTTCCTGGAACCCAGAAGATCAGAGGAAAATAACGAGCCAGTAAATACAAGTAGATTTACTCCTCTGATTTTCGACACCCTCAACCTCATTGGATCCTGTTTGGGGTTGAAATGATCTTTAACAGACTGAGGAAAAACTATCAAAAACCAGAGAGAATATATAAATTCTTTGTCCATATTTATTTGAAGGCTGTACAGCATTTGGAGTCTCTGCTCACTGAACACAGTCAGGAGAAAGAGCCTCGAGCAAAACACAGCAAACTGTTTGATAGGAAAGGTTTCATTCCATCCTCACAGTTTAACAATCTACTGAGCTACAAAACAGACTGCAAGCAAACGCATTTTCCTTCAGAAAGCATATTAAACATTTAAGGATGTCATAAGAATGCAAAAAAGAAATTATTCTACAACTTTATAATAATACAGAGTTAGAAACAGCTAAAGACGGATTCATTATGGCAAGCCGTTTCAACATAAATTTGGTTTTGCCGACCTTACATTCCAGATATCTCAAATTGTTTTATGACTAGACGTTTTAGCAATTTGAGATATCTCTAATTATATTGTGTCTCTGCTCCTTCCTGTGGATGTGAAACGAAGATCATTTTCTCCTGGTTCCTTCAGACTGCAGGCTCCTCCTCTAAGCTGCCTTCAGCTCTGGATCCTTCATCAAGAACGTTCATCATGATGTTTTCTGGTCCAGACTTCTGCTTTCTCCTGGCCTGGAAACAGAGGATGGTTCAGCTGCCCTTCATCAAGAACGTTCATCATGATGTTCTGCAAAGGCAACAACTTTCCCAACCGAACACATCATGCATGATACATGCAATACCTTATAGTAGAGGACCAGGACTGATCCCAGCATTCCCAGCAGGACCACAACCAGTCTGATGATCAAAGCAGTGAGATGGGCTGAAAATGAATGAAACAGATTCAGGATCAGCTTTCATCAGATGAGTCCAGCTAGAAATGTGCAATAATCATATAGACCCTGGTTTTCATGCTGCCTGTAGATCATGAACATTAATATAATCAATCCTCCTCTCTGACCTCATGAATGAGGCAGACAGCTGCTGGTTCACCTGAAGCAGAACTTCTCCTGATGGACTCCATGAGTTTATCTGAGACAGTGAGGTTGAGAGGCTGGCTCACAGACCAGAAGTTATGGGAGAAAAGCGTGGACGTGGTAAAGGCAGCGGTAGGTTCCTTGGTGGGGCGTGGCCAGCAGCAGCGAACAGGAAGAGGGCGGAGTGATTAACAGCTGGCAGGGTCTGGTTCTGGGTGTAGTTAGAGGTGCTGAAGATGAGCTGGAAGGAGCCGCCTGCATACTGAGGCCTGATGGAGCACATGATGCTGAACTCTGAGCCAATGAGGAGCTCAGAGCCCTGCTTTCTGCCTGTGGAGACCCCCGTCAGTGGAGGAAGAGAGGAAGATGAGCGGCTCAAACAGCAGACCTGGCAACACGCAGAGGAAACACAGAGACAACTGGATCTGATCTGAGGGTGGAAAACCAGATGGCATGAGAAAGAGACAGGAGCTGATCATAGACTGGTTGCCATGGTTACCAGCATGTTTCTACATGATTCCTAGCAACTTTATGATTCAGTAATGTCAGTAATATTTAAACCAGTTTTAGTTTCTCTGCAGACATTTGGAACCTGATGGAAGAAACATTTTAAAATAAACTCCTTAAAAAAACAAAGGGAACACTCAAACAACACAATATAACTCCAAGTAAATCAAACTTCTGTGAAATCAAACTGTCCACTTAGGAAGCAACACTGATTGACAATTGATTTCACCTGCTGTTGTGCAAATGGAACAGACAACAGGGTGGAAATTATTGTCATTAGCAAGACACACTCAATAAAGGAGTGGTTCTGCAGGTGGGGACCACAGACCACTTCTCAGTACCTATGCTGTCTGGCTGATGTTTTGGTCAGTTTTGAATGTTGGTGGTGCTTTCACACTCGTGGTAGCGTGAGTCGGACTCTACAACCCAACACAAGTGGCTCAGGTAGTGCAGCTCATTCAGGATGGCACATCAATGTGAGCTGTGGCAAGAAAGATTTGCTGTGTCCGACAGCGTAGTGTCCAGAGGCTGGAGGCGCTGCCAGGAGACAGGCCAGTACACCAGGAGGCATGGAGGAGGCCGTAGAAGGGCAACAGCCCAGCAGCAGGACCGCTACCTCCGCCTTTGTGCAAGAAGGACCAAGAGGAGCACTGCCAGAGCCCTGCAAAATGACCTCCAGCAGGCCACAAATGTGCATGTGTCTGCACAAACGGTTAGGAACCGACTCCATGAGGATGGCATGAGAGCCCGACGTCCACAGATGGGGGTTGTGCTCACAGCCCAACACCGTGCAGGACGCTTGGCATTTGTCAGAGAACACCGGGATTGGCAAAGTCGCCACTGGCGCCTTGTGCTCTTCACAGATGAAAGCAGGTTCACACTGAGCACATGTGACAGACGTGACAGAGTCTGGAGACGCCATGGAGAGCGGTCTGCTGCCTGCAACATCCTTCAGCATGACCGGTTTGGCAGTGGGTCAGTAATGGTGTGGGGGGCATTTCATTGGAGGGCCGCACAGCCCTCCATGTGCTCACCAGAGGTAGCCTGACTGCCATTAGGTACCGAGATGAGATCCTCAGACCCCTTGTGAGACCATATGCTGGTGCGGTTGGCCCTGGGTTCCTCCTAATGCAGGACAATGCTAGACCTGATGTGGCTGGAGTGTGTCAGCAGTTCATGCAAGATGAAGGCATTGAAGCTATGGACTGGCCAGCCCGTCCCCCAGACCTGAATCCGACTGAGCACATCTGGGACATCATGTCTCACTCCATCCACCAACGTCACGTTGCACCACAGACTGTCCAGGAGTTGGCGGATGCTTTAGTCCAGGTCTGGGAGGAGATCCTCAGGGAGACCATCCGCCACCTCATCAGGAGCATGCCCAGGCGTTGTAGGGAGGTCATACAGGCACGTGGAGGCCACACACAATGCTGAGCCTCATTTTGACTTGTTTTAAGGACATTACATTAAAGTTGGATCAGCGTGTTATTTCACTGTGATTTTGTGTGTGGCTCCAAATCCAGGCCTCCATTGGTTAATGAATTTGGTTTCTATTGATGATTTTTCTGTGATTTTGTTGTCAGCACATTCAACTTTGTACAGGACAAAGTATTCAATGAGAATATTTCATTCATTCACATCTAGGATGTGTTATTTGAGTGTTCCCTTTATTTTTTTGAGCAGTGTATATAAATATGAGTTCAGATTTACCTGAGCAGATGATCTCATGGCTCCAATCACTGGTTTCATCATCAGGAAAACATTTTTTTAATGCAGATTCTGACTGAAAACATTCAGACCCGATCTCCCAAACTGGTCTCTCTGAAGCTTCATATGATTTTCTTGCTGAAACAGCAGAACCACAGTCCAGTGCAGCACAAACTGCAGCAACTGAGTTCATGTCCCAGTAAAGACTCCAAACATGAACTGGTCTCCACTCTTCTTGATGGAACATCTCCAGTCTCCCGGCACATCGACTGGCCTCTCCCACCAACCTGATGTTGTCTTGATCTGAGCAGAGACAGAGAGTTCATTAATACAGGAAGTGAAGCAGTGAACAGCAGCAGGTCTGCAGATCCTCCTCTACCTGAACAGGTGAGTCCAACAGCTTGACCAGGTGAGCAGCTGTTTCTACCTGAACTCTTCCTGCTGCTGCAGTTCAGCAGAGCAGACTCACTGCCTTCACACAGGAACTCTCTGCTCCCCACTGGAGCCTCTGCTTCTCCATAGAGCGCCCCCTGGAGGACTGAAGGAGGCCCACAGCCAATCTCCCTGCAGACCACCTGTGCATCCTGCAGGTCAAAGTCTTTTTCACACACTGAGGACCACGACTGGTTGGTCTTCACCTCCAGTCTGCCTGAGCACCGGTTGGTCCCTGGAACCAGCCTGACTGAATCTGTGGATGCAGAAAGAAAAAAGTTTTAAAATATTTCAGGACTTTATTTTTCTAGATACTCATGGAAACATCTCTGAGTTTGATGAAAATAAAGGTCAAAAAAACCAAAGTAGAAAAACTCAGAGCATCAAAGTGAAGTGAAACCGACTGGACCTGCAAGTTTATCATTCATTATTATTTCTGCTGAATTTATCATATTTTTGGGGCTTAAAATGATCATAAACTCACTAAATGTCTAACAAACTTTAATCTCTGTGAAAATGTGAATATTTCAGTGGAATTAAAAAATAAATGTGGCAATATGGCTGAACAGCGCCCCCTAGTTCAGCCAGGCCAACAACCCATAACAAACAAAGGTTTTCCTGCTATTTCCACTAAAAACAGGAAGTCCACCATTTTTGGATCAAAGGTCATTTCCTGTTGATTTTCAGGTTTTAAACATGTCTGATTTCCTTGAACTCCTGGGATTTTGATGCATCGACTTCAAAGCAGCAGAGATTAAAAGTTATCAAAATGATGAGTTTTTTGTTCATCTATTGGAATAAACTGAGAACTTTATCTGGATATTTCAATTATTTTTAGTTTCCCTCTCCTCAAGGCTTCAGCTTCTTAGTTAAAGGTGACGGTTTCTCTGCAGACATCTGGAACCTGATGGAAGAAACATTTTAAAATTTATAAATATGAGTTCAGATTTACCTGAGCAGATGATGTGATGGTTCTTAACACTGGTTACACCCTCAGGTAAACATTTCTTTAATGCAGATCCTGACTGAAAACAGTCAGACCAGATCTCCCCAAACTGGTGTCTTTGAGGCTTCATCTGATTCTCTTGCTGAAACAGCAGAACCACAGTCCAGTTCAGCACAAACTGCAGCAACTGAGTTCATGTCCCAGTAATGATTCCTAACACCACTGGTCTCCACTCTTCTTGATGGAACATCTCCAGTCTCCCGGCACATCGACTGGCCTCTCCCACCAACCTGATGATGTCTTGATCTGAGCAGAGACAGAGAGTTCATTAATACAGGAAGTGAAGCAGTGAACAGCAGCAGGTCTGCAGATCCTCCTCTACCTGAACAGGTGAGTCCAACAGCTTGACCAGGTGAGCAGCTGTTTCTACCTGAACTCTTCCTGCTGCTGCAGTTCAGCAGAGCAGACTCACTGCCTTCACACAGGAACTCTCTGCTCCCCACTGGAGCCTCTGCTTCTCCATAGAGCGCCCCCTGGAGGACTGAAGGAGGCCCACAGCCAATCTCCCTGCAGACCACCTGTGCATCCTGCAGGTCAAAGTCTTTTTCACACACTGAGGGACCACGACTGGTCGGTCTTCACCTCCAGTCTGCCTGAGCACCGGTTGGTCCCTGGAACCAGCCTGACTGAATCTGTGGATGCAGAAAGAAAAAAGCTTTAAAATATTTCAGGACTTTATTTTTCTAGATACTCATGGAAACATCTCTGAGTTTGATAAAAATAAAAGTCAAGAAAACCAAACTAGAAAAACTCAGAGCATCAAAGTGAAGTGAAACCGACTGTACCTGCAAGTTTATCATTATTATTATTTCTGCTGAATTTATCACATTTTTGGGCCTTAAAATGATCATAAACTCACTAAATGTCTAACAAACTTTAATCTCTGTGAAAATGTGAATATTTCAGTAGAATTAAAAATAAATGTGGCAATATGGCTGAACAGCGCCCCCTAGTTCAGCCAGGCCAACAACCTTAACAAACAAAAGGTTTTCCTGCTATTTCCACTAAAACAGGAAGTCCACCATTTTGGATCAAAAGTCATTTCCTGTTGATTTTCAGGTTTTAAACATGTCTGATTTCCTTGAACTCCTGGGATTTTGATGCATCGACTTCAGAGCAGCAAAGATTAATCCATCCATCCATCCATCCATCCATTCATCCATCTTCTGCCGCTTATCCGGGGTCGGGTCGCGGGGGCAGCAGCTTAAGAAGGGAGGCCCAGACTTCCCTCTCCCCAGCCACTTCCTCCAGCTCCTCCGGGGGAATCCTGAGGCGTTCCCAAGCCAGCCGAGAGCGTAGTCCCTCCAGCGTGTCCTGGGTCTTCCCCGGGGCCTCTTCCCGGTGGGACGTGCCCGAAACACCTCACCAGGGAGGCGTCCAGGAAGCATCCTGACCAGATGCCCGAGCCACCTCAACTGGCTCCTCTCGATGTGGAGGAGCAGCGGCTCTACTCTGAGTCCCTCCCGGATCACCGAGCTTCTCACCCTATCTCTAAGGGAGAGTCCAGCCACCCTACGGAGAAAACTCATTTCGGCCGCTTGTATTCGCGATCTCGTTCTTTCGGTCATTACCCAAAGCTCATGACCATAGATGAGGGTAGGAACGTAGATCGACCGGTAAATTGAGAGCTTCGCTTTTTGACTCAGCTCTCTCTTCACCACGACGGACCGGTAGAGCGCCCGCTTCACGGCGGACGCTGCACCAATCCGCCTGTCGATCTCACGCTCCCTTCTTCCCTCATTCGTGAACAAGATCCCGAGATACTTGAACTCCTCCACTTGGGGCAGGACATCTCCTCGACCCGGAGAAGGCACTCTACCCTTTTTCCGACTCAAGACCATGGTCTCAGACTTGGAGGCACTGATCCTCATCCCGGCCGCTTCACACTCGGCTGTGAACCGCTCCAGCGAGAGCTGCAGATCACGTCCCGATGAAGCCAATAGGACCACATCATCCGCAAAAAGCAGAGATGCAATCCTAAGGCCACCAAAACGGATCCCCTCAACACCCTGGCTGCGCCTAGAAATTCTGTCCATAAAAGTAATGAACAGAATCGGTGACAATGGGCAGCCCTGGCGGAGTCCAACCCTCACTGGGAACGAGCCCGACTTATTGCCGGCAATGCGGACCAGACTCTGACACCGGTCATACAGGGACCTGACAGCCCGTATCAAAGGGCCCGGTGCCCCATACTCCCGGAGAACCCCCCACAGGGCACCCCGAGGGACATGGTCGAACACCTTCTCCAAGTCCACAAAACACATGTAGACCGGTTGGGCGAACTCCCAGAACCCTCCAGGACCCTGCTGAGGGTGTAGAGCTGGTCCAGTGTTCCAGGACCAGGACGAAAACCACACTGCTCTTCCAAAATCCGAGGTTCGACTATCCGACGGACCCTCCTCTCCAGTACCCCCGAATAGACCTTGCCAGGGAGGCTTAAGAGTGTGATCCCTCTATAGTTGGAGCACACTCTCCGGTCCCCCTTTTTAAACAGGGGGACCACCACCCCAGTCTGCCAATCCAGGGGAACTGCCCCCGATGTCCATGCGATACTGCAGAGTCACGTTAACCAACACAACCCTACAACATCCAGAGCCTTGAGATACTCCGGGCGAATCTCATCCACCCCCGGGGCCCGGCCACCGAGGAGTTTTTTAACTACCTCGGCGACCTCGTCCCCAGAGATTGGAGAGCCCAACCCAGAGTCCTCAGGCTCAGCTTCCTCAATGGAAGGCATGTTGGTGGGATTGAGGAGGTCTTCGAAGTACTCCGCCCACCGACCCACAACGTCCCGAGTCGAAGTCAGCAGCACACCACCCCCCACTGTAAACAGTGTTGGTGCTACACTGCTTCCCCCTCCTGAGGCGCTCGGATGGTGGACAAGAATCGCCTCGAAGCCATACGGAAGTCTTTCTCCATGGTCTCTCCGAACTCCTCCCACGCCCGAGTTTTTTGCCTCAGCAACCACCTGAGCCGCACGCCGCTTTGCCCGCCGGTACCCATCAGCTGCTTCCGGAGTCCCACAGGCCAAAAAGGCCCAATAGGACTCCTTCTTCAGCCTGACAGCATCCCTCACCGAAGGTGTCCACCAATGGGTTCGAGGGTTGCCACCACGACAGGCACCGACAACCTTGCGACCGCAGCTCCGATGAGCCGCCTCGACAATGGAGGCACGGAACATGGTCCACTCGGACTCAATGTCCCCCGCCTCCCCCGGGACGTGTTTGAAGCTCTGCCGGAGATGGAGTTAAAGCTCCGTCTCACAGGGGACTCCGCCAGACGTTCCCAGCAGACCCTCACAACACGTTTGGGCCTGCCAGGTCTGACCGGCATCCTCCCCCACCACCGGAGCCAACTCACCACCAGGTAGTGGTCAGTGGACAACTCCGCACCTCTCTTCACCCAAGTGTCCAAGACATACGGCCGCAGATCCGACGAAACGATGACAAAATCGATCATCGAACTGCGGCCTCGGGTGTCCTGGTGCCAAGTGCACATATGGACACCCTTATGCCTGAACATGGTGTTCGTTATGGACAATCCGTGATGAGCACAGAAGTCCAACAACAGAACACCATTCGAGTTCAGATTGGAGGGAGCACTCCTCCCAACCACGCCCCTCCAGGTCTCACTGTCATTGCCCACGTGAGCGTTGAAGTCCCCCAGCAAAACGAGGGAGTCCCCAGGAGGGGCACTCTCCAGTACCCCCTCCAAGGACTCCAAAAAGGGTGGGTAAGCTGAACTGTCATTCGGCCCGTAAGCACAAACAACAGTCAGAACCCGTCCCCCCACTCGTAGGCGGAGGGAGGCTACCCTCTCGTTCACCGGGGTGAACCCCAACGTACAGGCGCCAAGATGGGGAGCAACAAGTATGCCCACCCCTGCTCGACGCCCAACTCCAGAGTGAAAATACATCCAGCCCCTCTCAAGGAGACTGGTTCCAGAACCAGAGCCATGCGTCGAGGTGAGACCGACTATTTCTAGCCGGAACCTCTCAGCCTCACACACCAGCTCCGGCTCCTTCCCCACCAGAGAAGTGACATTCCACGTCCCAAGAGCCAGTTTCTCTAACCGAGGATCGGACCGCCAGGACCCCCTCCCTCGTCCACAACCCATCTCACATTGCACCAGACCCCTATGGCCCTTCCTACAGGTGGTGAGCCCATTAGAAGAGCAGAGATTAAAAGTTATCAAAATGATGAGTTTTTGTTCATCTATTGGAATAAACTGAGAACTTTATCTGGATATTTCAATTATTTTAGTTTCCCTCTCCTCAAGGCTTCAGGTTCTTAGTTAAAGGTGACGGTTTCTCTGCAGACATCTGGAACCTGATGGAAGAAACATTTTAAAATTTATGAATGAGTATGAGTTATTTACCTGAGCAGATGATCTCCTTGCTCTGATAACTGGTTCCATCATCAGGTAAACAGTTTTTAAATGCAGATCCTGACTGAAAACAGTAAGAAAAGATCCACCAAACTGGTCTCTTTGAAGTTTTCTTTGATTTCTTACTGAAACAGCAGAACCACAGTCCAGTTCAGCACAAACTGTAGCAACTGAGTTCATGTCCCAGTATGATCCCCAACATCCACTGGTCTCCACTCTTCTTGATGGAACATCTCCAGTCTCCCGGCACATTGACTGGCCTCTCCCACCAACCTGATGACTTGATCTGAGCAGAGACAGAGAGTTCATTAATACAGGAAGTGAAGCAGTGAACAGCAGCAGGTCTGCAGATCCTCCTCTACCTGAACAGGTGAGTCCAACAGCTTGACCAGGTGAGCAGCTGTTTCTACCTGAACTCTTCCTGCTGCTGCAGTTCAGCAGAGCAGACTCACTGCCTTCACACAGGAACTCTCTGCTCCCCACTGGAGCCTCTGCTTCTCCATAGAGCGCCCCCTGGAGGCCTGAAGGAGGCCCACAGCCAATCTCCCTGCAGACCACCTGTGCATCCTGTAGGTCAAAGTCTTTTTCACACACTGAGGACCACGACTGGTCGGTCTTCACCTCCAGTCTGCCTGAGCACCGGTTGGTCCCTGGAACCAGCCTGACTGAATCTGTGGATGCAGAAAGAAAAAAGTTTCTTCAACATTTTCACTGAATTTGGTTCCAGTTTGTTCAGCAAAAGCTACAATCCAGTTCAGACTCTGTGTGGAGGAACGAACCAACTAGTGGAGAACGGGCGGAGAGGGGGCTGGGAAGAGGTTCATTATTTTTATATCTAGAGTTTAATATTCTTTGCACTTTTAGCATCTGCCTTTACTGCAGGCCTGGAGATGAATGGAAAAAAACTGAAGACAAACAGAGAAAATTACACTAGAACAGCACAAAGAACCTATGAATGATCAATTATTAATATTTCATCGTTGTTTTCTACAAAGCAAATAACAGATTTAATCACAGAATCATAGAAAACTATCATCTTAACTCTCTGAACTTAATTTGTGGAGGAAGTGCAACATTTGATCAGCTTCTTCTCAGTGACATTGAGGTTTTTTATAGCCCTGAATCTGCTCCACTGGTTCCCCTTTTAATCTAATCAAACTTCATTCAATCACTAACCTGGTAAAAAACCAGCCACTCTGTTCCACACTGTGGTTCATCCAGAGAGTCTGGACTGTGTTGAGGTTTTAAATTTCACCCACTTGCTAATGTTTGTCCATGACATGCAATGCACCAGATCCACACTAAGTTTACTGGAAGTTTGCTGGGCTGTAAACATGTTGAGGGAAAAATCAATTACCAAGCACTGATATATGAAATCACTCAATCAGGTTTATTGGCACATTGTGCACAATACAGAGAGCATATCAGACGATCTATAGTGAAACATTTCGATTGAAAACTCCCAGGCAGAGACAACAGGAGTTTTATACCAAGGCTGGTTCTCATGCAGCTGCAGGAAAACATCTCCCAACCTTGTGCTTGCAAACCAAATAGCTTCATTTGGTGAGAGTTCACTAGCATTTAGGATGAAGACAATACAACCAGCAGATATTACCTTACAATCATTTGTCCACCACAAACAGAGAAGAGCCCAATGAGGTGACTGTTGATGTTCATTCAATATTTGAAAGTGTGACCAACATGGACTGAACTTCCTCCACTGCCATTGATTAAACTACAGACAGACTGTGTTTCTACAATAACAGCTAATCAAGGTCATCATTCAAACTTCTTCTGTTCCCTGATTGGTCCAGTAGAAAATCTACCAGAGGGAATCCAGGTGAAGGGGAAGAAGCCCAGACTGAGCTGGAAGTGAGAATGTTTTTAAAGTGGAGTTGGAAGCAGAACAGGAAAACACTGGCCAGGATATGAAATCACCTGAACAGACGATCTCTACATTCCTGCTCTCATCTCTTCGTAACGACGCCACAGATCCACAGTGGAGCTGTCTGCAAAATCCATCTGCTGATGTAAAGTTCCAGTTATAGTCCCAATTCTTCACTGGTTCCCAGTCTCCCTGTTCCTTCTTCTCCAGT
Organism: Poeciliopsis gracilis; assembly: GCA_911649635.1. Classification (NCBI taxonomy): domain Eukaryota; kingdom Metazoa; phylum Chordata; class Actinopteri; order Cyprinodontiformes; family Poeciliidae; genus Poeciliopsis; species Poeciliopsis gracilis. Next base: position 85 of record CAJVRI010001080.1, on the reverse strand, counting down.
CTGCCAACACAGCCACTCCTTCCTGCTACCAGTCTGAGTTCATCAGACAGCGCTGGAAGAAACAACATTTACATGTTGGGCTACA
>CAJVRI010001078.1:0-173092 GCA_911649635.1 Poeciliopsis gracilis | reverse complement strand
AGGACATCTGACTAGGACGGAACACTCCCTAGTCAGATGCCTAAAGAGGAACGATCTAGAGTCAATGCACAGCGTCAGTTATTACAACTAAAAACTAGCGATCAGGCCCAAAATCTGGGAGTAGTGATGGACTCGGACTTGAACCTCCAGAGCCACATAAAGACAGTAACAAAATCGGCCTTCCATCACCTGAAGAACATCTCCAGGATTAGAGGACTAATGTCTCAGCCAGATCTAGAAAAACTCATTCATGCGTTTATCTTTAGTCGCATTGATTGTTGTAACAGCGTCTTCACAGGCCTGTCCAACAAATCAAACAGCTTCAGTTGATCCAGAAGCTGCTGCTCGCATTCTCACTAGAACCAGGAAGATAGAGCACATAACACTAATTTTAAAGTCCCTCCACTGGCTCCCTGTAGCTCAAAGAATAGATTTTAAAATACTGTTGTTAGTTTACAAATCACTGAACGGTTTAGCACCACAATACATTAAAGATCTGCTGTTCTTGTATCAACCTGCCAGACCTCTCAGGTCTTCTGGTTCTGGTCTGCTCTGCATCCCCAGAACCAGAACCAAAAGAGGAGAAGCAGTTTTCAGGATCTATGGATCAGTTTTCTGGAACAAACTTCCAGAAAACTGTAAAACAGTGGAAACCCTGACTTCCTTTAAATCTCAACTAAAAGCACACCTGTTTAGAATTGTATTTGAAATGTAATATGTATGGATTTGTATTTGTGGATATGTATGTAAGTTGTAGGTTGAGACCTTTTCCTGTTGTGGGCAACGGGGCCCGGCGAATACCCGTGGTTAAACGGACAGCGGAGTCTGGCGGTAACAGGCGCTTAAATTCTGTGACAAAAAGAAATAGGAGGAAGAAAAAAAAAACAAAAACTCTTATTTTAATCTATGTTACATGACTTTGTGTTTTATGTGTATGATGTAAAGCACTTTGAAATGAATGGTAGCTGAAATGTGCTATACAAATAAAATTTGATTTGATTTGATTTTGATTTGAACCAGGACAACCAACTAATTGTGATCTAGTATGACAGGTAGTGAACAGTGAAGATGCGAACTCATTGTAATAAGATGCGAACTCATTGTAATGAGATGAAAAATAATTGTAATGAGATGAAAACTCATCGTAATGAGATGCGGACTCATTGTAATGAGATGCGAACTCGTCGTAATGAGATGCGAACTCGTAATAAGATGAGAACTCGTTGTAATGAGATGCGAACTCATTGTAATGAGATGCGAACTCATCGTAATGAGATGCGAACTCAATGTAATGAGATTTTTTTGGTCATAGATAGTTTTGCGAGCAAAAAACACAAAAGCTGTTCAAACCACCAAGATATACTGCTTCTCAGTAGTTCTATCATGTTTCTAAGCTTGTAAAGTTGGAAGTTGAAGTTTTTGCTGAAAATTATAATGTGGGCATTTTTGACTTATTTCACTGAGTTAAAGTGATTTTGGCCTTTAAATAGTTTGGTCCCGCGTTCGATCAAAAATTGGGATGATCTCAATCCGTTGGTTGTTACCATCGCTTTTGGATCTGAGTATATCATTCTTATTATTTCTAGAAAAGATTCTCCAAACCCAAATTTTGCAAGCACATAATACAGGTAGTTCCAACTAACCCTGTCGAATGCCTTTTCCGCATCCAATGACAGGGCTGCTACCGGAACATTTAATTGTTGGGCTTTCCAGATCAGATGTAATAATCGTCTTAGACCATCCGATGAGGTTCTGCCCTTGACGAAGCCAGTTTGTTCTGGGTGTATTATTGATGTTATGACTTTGTTAATTCGCAGTGATAATATTTTTGTGAATAGTTTTGCATCACAGCACAGTAGGCTTATCGGCCTAGCTTGAACATTCTAGAGGATCTTTTCCTTTTTTTGGAATAACAGTGATTAATGATTCTTTCATTGATGTGGGAAATCGACGTGAGTCGATAGCTGAGTTAAAAGTTTTCAATAATTCTGGACTCAGTTCAGATACAAATTTTTTATAAAACTCATTAGGAATACCATCCAGGCCTGGAGTTTTTCCATTGCGTGAGACTTTAATCGTTTTAACTAGCTCTTCCGCGGTTATTGGTCTTTCTAATTGTGCCGCACTCTCCTCGGACAGTTTCTGAAGATTCAGACTTCCAAAAAACTCTTCTGCTGAACTTGCATCAAATTTTCCTTCTTGAACATACAGATGTTTATAGAAATCTTTGAAGGCATTATTAATTTCTTTCTGACTAGTCATTATGTTCCCAGCCTTGTTCTTTATTGCACTAATTTGACGTGTTGCTTGTTTGGCCCGTAATTGGCTGGCTAACAATTTATCAGCTTTATCGCCTGATTCATACCATTTCTGTTTAAGCCTATAAAGAGAATATTCTACTTTTTTTGAAAATATTGTATTTAGCGCTCTGGAACTCTTTTAATATTTATTTCAATCTTAAATCCCCACTTCGACCACTTGGCAGTGGATCAGCATTTCATATGACATGACTTGCAGATGTGACCTTATTGTAATTATTCCATGACAATCCCCTCTTCTGATAATAAAAAATATGGAAATATTTATTATTAATCAACAATGAACAGTGCTTGCATCTCTGTTGGGCTTCCCATGTTGGAAAATGATCAATGATCAATGTCATTCTTTTCACATCAAGAGGCACAATGCAGCTTGTTCTTCTACAGGGTGCTGGTGAAGTTGCTTCAGGAGAGGAAAGTGGTCTACCAAACTTGAATTTGGCTTTTCCTGAGCTTGTAGGAGAAGTTCCAACTAAAGCATTTTCGCCTGTAGCTTCAGTTAATCTCTCCTGTAGTGGTTTCAAGCATCGATGATGGTTACTGTAACAATGTGCCACTAGATTTACATGCACCATCTTTGGTATCTAAAGCCGAACTCCAGAAAGGCTGATAACATATCAAGAAGAGCAACACCTCCCATGAACTCATCTGATTCAACAATGGCTGGCTTGAAAACCATTGTATATCTCAGTTTGGGATTTCCTGAAACACTGGATTTTAGCTTAGTTTCATCTTAAAACATACACTACTGATATTTTTCTATCTTGATTCAATGAAAATAAGATAGAAAAATGAATGTAGTGCTCAAAACACAAAGTGTGTCAATTTTGCATTTTCTCGCTGAGATAAAGCTTTTTTGGTCTCTCAGCTTGGTATTTCTTGTCACAGTGGATTATAACTTTGTTTCAGCTTCAGACAACCAGAACTTATTGTTTTCTACGTTGATTCAAAGAAAATAAGGTAAAATTAATAATATAATTTTGAACACTCAGAGTCAGTTCAATACTCAGAGTATTTTGCATTTTCTCACTGAGATAAAGCTTTTTTGGTCTCTCAGCTTGGGATTTCTCTAACTAATGCTGACTTGATGCTATTTGTTTATGGCTCTGCTTCATGTGATCCTGTTACTGTTTTTATTATGCGACTTACTGCCATCTCCGTGACTCAATGACTTTTTAACTTACATGCTGTTTCAAAGTGGGTTTTTCCAGAGATGGAAACAGACCTGCTCTCATTGTTATTGCTTAGACATAAAGATATAAGCAATCTTGATATTTTGATTATGTGTTTTAGAAAGACGCAGGAGCATTCACAAGAACAGTTCTGGGTCTTGAAATTGAGAAGGAAGGGTATTAAGTGCAATACTGATATTACATACAAACACAGAAATAAACATTGCTCAGATTGTGATAAAATTGTGATCTGCACAATATTGGATGAGTATTTTGCAGATAAGAGAGAGATCAAACAGTAAATGTACATTCTTGTCAGTAGAACAAGTCGTCCTTAAACATAAAATGTATGAGAGCTGCACAAATATAACAGAGAAAATATGGAATTGATTTCTACTACTTGGACAAAAACAGTGTAAGTAGAATGATTAGTTTCTTAGAGACTCATATAGGAACAAGGCTCCTTGTATCTAAGAGGTTAATAACTGAAGATAGGGACAATAACAAGATGAAGGATAAATTTAGTTACTCCATTGAGATATTTACACTGTAAGGATGATTTGGTTATCTTAGATGAGGAATTTGTCAAGAAACAATGTATTAGCAGAATGCTGCTTGTTACAAGAGTCACAAGAAAGATTACGTTAGAAAAAAATACCAATGTAATATTTTAACTGATATATTAGTAGTTATTGCTAAGTAATCGTTATATTAAGAAAATGATCTTTTTAACTACTCGTTATATCATGAAAACAAGACAAACACTGTTAATATTTTAACATGAAACACAAAATAGTATGCACCAGATTATATTATTAAATGTAATGTTTTTTACTCTTCATGACTTATCAGTTCTTATCCTTAGACAAGCCTGTCCAGCTCAGCATCAATATGAATTAAATTCAGCTTCTGTGGCTGGCTCCATCTCCTGTTGAAACTCAGATGGGCGACAGAGTTGAGCTCAAGCTTTTTTCAAGGCAGCCTCATCAAAGTCACAGAAATACTGTGCCCAAAGAAATTGTGTGATTTCAACAATGTGTATTTCATCCAGAAATACAGTGGTGCGGAGAGTCGAGGACTTGTCAGCTGCCCTGAAACTTCACCTGAGAGACAAAGCTAGTGCTTCTGATTTTTATTCAATGGCGTGCAATGAGAGCACAGACGCCACAGACAACTGTTCATATTTTTGCAGGGAGTCGATCATTTTTGCTGTAAGGAGTAGCTGCTTGATACTATGAGCCTAAAAGGCACAACGACGGGAAAATATATTTTTGAAGCTGTGTCAATTGAAAAGATGGGGCTTAAATAGGACAAGCTCTGCGGAGTAACAACAGATGGAGCTCCGGCCATGACGGGCGAGCGAAAAGAAAGGGCATCGTTGTTGTACGCAAAGGTAAAAGAGAGCGGAGGTGAGGCTGTTAGGATGAACTGTATAATCCACCAAGAAGCGCTGCGTGCCAAGACTGTCCACCTGGGAGATGTGATGAACTGTTTTTAAAAGAGAAGGACCGACCTCTTCATGAACTAAGTGACCCTCTGTGACTGGCAGACCTGGCATTTTTATTTGATCTTACGCATCATCTGAATACGCTGAACAAGAACCTACTAGGAAAAGAACAGCTGGTGCCGCACCTGTATGTGCACATGGAAGCCTTCTGCGTAAAGCTCCACCTTTTTGAGACACAACTATGAGACTGTAATTCTGTACATAAGTCACCTCTAGTGTGTGGCCCTTTGTTTATTTTTCTTTATTTGGCCCTCACATAAAAAAAAAAGTTTGGACACCCCTGTGCAATGGTATATATAAAACATCTTACTACATTTTGGAAAACTACAAAATATGACTGATCTTAAATGTATTTGTTTAGAATCAACATTTCTCCTAAATTTCACAAGCGCTGGCGCTGAGCCAAACGGAACACGCTTTCATCTTAAATGGATATTATTTATTTGTAATTATCCTTTTTTAAAAAAGCATATAGGCTTTTTACCTGTGTCAGAAATGGGTAGTTTCCAAATTTTACTCAAGAAAAAGTAGCAATATGCCAGCATAAAAGTAAAAAGATGCCATCCAAAAAAATTACTCAAGGAAGAGTAAAACTGTATTTCATAAAGGTGTGACTTAAGTGGTGGTCAAAACACTCATATAGGAATAATTGTAACATATAGAAAAATATTAAGTTATCGGCAAATAATGGTATTGTATAGACTAAAATAAAAATACACAATTACTTCAGCAGAATAAAGTGCATTTCAAAGTCAATTTTTTTCTTATAAAATGTATTAAACTAATAATTACAATAATTTATATTTTAAAAGTAGGGATGCTCCTGATTAGAGCCTCGATGCAGCCAAATAACGTCAAGTGCTTGTTTTTTAAATGTCACATGAGACATTGTGTTTTTAATTTATTGGTTATCACCGATCTTACACTTTTTCACCGAAATCGGCAATTTATGATTGGCACACCTCTAAAAAAAGAGCGTGGGCTGTATGTTTTTGTAAATTATAAATTCTGTTAGTTTGTCTTTGGCAGTTAAAATATATTTTAGATTGTTTAGAATAAACATTTCAAAGTAATTTTTATATTTGGAATTAATTAAATTCAAATAAAAAAAAAAAACAATCATTTATTAATCCTATAGGGAAATTAAATGATTTAATTTAGGTTACTTTGGTACTATTAAGACCCTTCCATTATTTTAAGAGATTAAGAACACACAGGAGCAGGAAATGGGAGTTGGGACAGGAGATACATATTTTTACCTCTTTCTGAACCTGAAACATCAGATTAAGCCAACTTTTGTTTTCAGTAAAGATTCATTAGATTTTTAGTTTAAACTATATAAAAATATAATCCTTTTCTTTTGGAAGAACAAGTCAGATGTGTTCAAGAACCAAACCACCTGTTGCCATCCATGGCCTATCAAGGATAATATTTTGGTTTTGGAACTTGGAAGGCCATAATAATATGTTCTCCTGTATCTATGAATGGCACAAAATTTGGTGTACAAAACAAGATTTCTATAATAAACTGTATGTCTGTTGTTGTGAAAAAACATGATGTATTCTGAGCCGATAGACCAAAAACGTGCAAGAACACGAGCAGAAAATCAGCCAACACAAAGCAATCAGACTTTACTTGTTTTATTCTTTTTTAGCGCTAAAAAAGAGACGCTTACCATCACAGACTAGAAGTGAAAACCAGGGGCCCCGAGTCTAAACAGCATAATAAAAACGGGAAGATTCGTTGCTTATGATCTAAGAACACGCCCAGTGGTCATCCGATGTCCTGCGTCACATAAAACTCTATTTCCTTGGAGATGGGAGTGAGGAGATGATTCAGTTTCTGTATCCGTTACAAATACAAAGGCCTTTGTGTGAAAGTATGAGAGTGTAATGTGTGTAGAAGCGAATGTAATGTGTGTAGAAGCATATGTGTGTATTTGACCTTGGTAAGCGCCTCAACAACTCCCCCTTTTGGTCTCAAAGAGACCACACAAATTAAGAGGGCTCTCCATCCTGAGTAGACATTGCCCCTATCTGGAAACATCCCCCGAGGCCCATTACCGATGTTAACTCATCTTCTAGTTCGCTGTTGTTTTTCATGTCATTTCATTTGTTGGGGGTAAAACAGATAGGGCACCCCAAACCTCCGAAGGCGGCGGATCGAAATCACAATGTCCCTCTTACAGGCTAAACAATAACCTTCAACAAAATAAGATGATAAAGGACGTTTAATTGTTAGAAGAAAATGTGAGGGTTAATAAACTATAAATGAGTGCAGTTTTCAAATAATATGTGAATGTTAATAAATTGTGACATTAATAAAATGTTAAAAATTAGTTATGGGTAAATAAATGTTAAAACAATCTTTGAATTTGCAGATAACATTTAAAAATAGTAAATTGTTAAAGAGTAATAGAATGCAAACTAACCAAAATGTTCATGTAATACTGTGAATATAAAAATGAATAAAGGGTAGGTAAATGTTAAAACAATATTTGATGACATTTAGCAGTCAATTAGTGAAATGTTAGAGTAATAAAATGTAATTTGAGTAAAATGTGAAGGGGTAATACTGTAAATCTCAATAAAATATAAGCTGAATAACAGTTACTAACATGCAAAATGCCTAAAGTGTTAGGTAATAGATTCAATAAATCGAAAGTTAATAAGATAATTTTTAATATGAATAGATGTTAGACAATACTTAAAAATAGAAAATGCAAACAAAGAAATGTGAAGATCCCAGGCTTCAGTGTGGCGTTTCAGCTGTAAATTGGTCCATCAATCACAGAAGACGCCCGCAGTCTCACATCTTGGCCCACCCAGAAAAGATTAGACTTTATTCAGTAAACACTGGAAAGTTGAAGTCCCACGGTCGTTTTAGGTTTCCGTAAAACCATTTGATAAGCAGGGGGTTTAACATCACTCCAGCCCCCTTCTCTATGGTTGAAGTAATGGACCACACAGCCAAGGACCTCAGACCAGGAACACAGCATCAACCACAGGGGATCAGGAGAGCAAAGATGGTTGCCGCAGAGACGAGCACAGAGATGATGTTGTCCACTGCTCCAGGGGGTTGGACTCCCCGGACCACTCCCGGATGGTTTTACTCAGGGCCTCGTTCCATCAGGCGCTGTGTGATTTAGCACAAAGACACAACAGAGATATCCAAAAATAGCACAAATTCCCCCCTTTTTTCTGCTAGTTACATGTCCAGTGCTATCCTGTTTTGAAGAGCCATCAACGAGGTGGGGGCTAACTGTTCTGATAAACCTTCAATTGCATCTCTAGTTAAATTAGTTAACCTCAGCACATTATAATGAATATAATTTATTCTGTTGACATTTGTGTTGGGTGTAATCCATAGGAAAATACTCTCAAAACCTGCAGCAACCTGGTCCACTAGTTTGTATTGGTCTGGAACTTACCGGGCAGGAACACCGATGCCGTCAACATAAGTGGGTGAATTTGTGGTAAAATCAAATGCGCTGCGCTTTTCTCATGAGGAAATGCAGTCAATCAGGGGTTGTTGTTCTCCTACCATTATGAGATGGGCTCTAAGTCTGACCATAGCACAAACACCAACTTCCATCAATCCGGCCCACACTGCGATTACCTGTTGTAAAATTGAAACAGACATAACTATCTTTAACTGGAATAGCGGGCAGCATTCGGGTTCTGTTGTTAATTGCAGGAAATAAAGTTGTTCAGGTTTCACATCCGGAGGGCTGTTTTAAATTTAGTCATATTGAGTATGCAGTTAAAACCCCAAACCTCAGATTGAATCAAAGGAGCGAGCTCAGTATACACTCTCGGTCGTCCAGCTACGCAGGCCACACAATTAGACATTCAGTATTTATAACCTGTTGCTAACATGAACACATCAGCAGGAGTCAATTTAGAGTAGTCAAAAGTTAGCACACCCCCGTTTTTTTTTTTGTTTTTTTTTATTTGTTAATTAATTTTTTTTATATCTTAAAAGGCCAGTTTTATTTTCAGGTATGTTGTTTGGTTGTGTCAGGCGGTTAATTTGGATCACTTTTAGAGGGTATTCCCGCTTGCCTGAACTCCGAGCACAATGCGCATTCTGCTAGGGTTGCCATCATGCAGTCATGAAAAGAGTGGATTCTCTGTGGATGTTCTGGGTCCTGGAAAGCTTTGTCTGGTCATGAGCTCAAATGGTGCGAGTCCCGTCCTGGAGTTGATCGAACACCTGATGGACATCAGAGCCAGAGGTAATGCATCAACCTAATTCAATTTTGTTTGTGCACAAACCTTAGCCAATTTTGTTTTCAAGTTCTGGTTCATTCTTTCTGCTTTTCCTTGAGATCGTGGGCGGTACACTGTTCCAAACCTGTGTTTTAGGCCGAGGTGGGCCTCCACTGTTTGCAGGTCCTTGTTTTTAAAGTGGGTTCCATTGTCCGACCTGATTTTCTCTGGGAAACCGTGCCTGGGGATGTAATGATTAATTAGGCATTTTATCACTGTGAAAGCATCAACACAAACCAACAAATATCTTTCGCCTTGCACTGTGTTCACCATATTCCCTGGACATGTAAGTGGAGGAAACTGTCCCTGCTGGGGATTTAAAGTTTTCTTAGAATTGAACTGTCCACACATTACATAATTTTTCACAAAATGTTTCACCATGTCAAGCATTTAAGGGTGCCACCATTCTTTAAGGTTGTGCATCATCTGTTTAGTCCCCACATGTCCGACCCCATGAGCCTCCTGAACCAGCTCCTGTTTTTTCCCAGGGTGCAGAATTAACCTGCCATCTGGGCCCCTTCAGCATCTATTTGTTTCAGTGGCGCCCCTGTTCTTCCACGTTTTTCTCTTCAGGCGACGCCCCCTTTTGGCATCTTTTAACCTCGTCCAGTGTCAGTTTGTCAATTAATTTCTCCTCCGAGGAACACACCCTGGCCAAATCTGTGTGTCTGAAAACAACTGTCTCACCTCTGGTCCCATCAGAGGAGCTGCTTCCAGATCTGGCCTTACCTTCTCTATCTTTGCCACCAGCTCTGCACACTCCTTCTGCAAAACAGTCGGCCATGTTTATGCCTGCATGTGTGAATGAAATGTTTGGAGCTTGGCTATCCCAGCTGCATGTTGTGTGTGAAGGTGATGCCTTTTTTCCATGTTGTCCATCATTACAGACAAGTACATCAGTACTTTTCCCTCTCCCCCTTTTTTCTGGAACAAAACTCTGTTAACAGCCATTTTTGTTACAGAAACATCAAGGAAAAACAGCAAGGTGTAGTCCGGAAGGGAGAGTTGCAGTCTGCAATGTGTTTTTACTGACCTTAAAACCTGCCTGATTTAGGTGCTGCAAAACCAGGGAGGTGGCTTTAACGCAGGTCTCCACGGTGGATGCAGCAAGCAGAAGGTCGTCCATATACTGTATGAGGGCTGTTTGAGGAGGGAGAGGACAGACCTGCAAAATATCCTTCAAAACCTGGTTAAACAGCCCTGGGGACAGGCCAGTCTGGACAATTGTTCATGATGGAGCTCTATTGTTTCAGACCCTGAAAAACTGATCTTGCATGTGTCAAGAGAGGGGGAGAAAAACAAACCTGGCGCTGCGGTGACAGTCCAGTCTGTGGCTACCAGTGGCCGTTTAACCAGCCGCCCAGTTCCTTAGCTTGATGCTCAGGGTGCAAAGAGAGAGAGATGTGAGGCACAGCCTTTTCATACATTTGATACCACTCTGATTGTTGTTCTGTAAGACAGACAGCAGCAGCCACACCACCAGGAGCCACAAAATTATATCTGAAATTTTTTACCTGAGTTGTCCCTGTCGTAGAAAAGGGTGACACGAGGGGGGTCAGGCGGCGAGACACAGGGACTTAGAGCCAGGATCCAGGGCTTCCAGGTCACGAACGTTGGCATCAGGCTGCTGGAGGGTAAGTTCGTTAGGAGGCCCCAGTAGATGTCAGCATATTCAGACACCATTGGTTACATGAGAAACTGTCCATCCGTGTGAAAATTTCCACAACAAAGGGAGGTGCCGCCAGGAAAAGCAACAATTAGTCCATCAGCAGAACACATGACTGTGGCTCGCATCTTTATCAGCAAGTCTCTCCCTAGCAAATTGATAGGAGTAGCGGGAGAGCTAACAAAAGAATGTTTCATTTGTTGCTTGCCCAACGTGAAGGTCAGAGGCGTAGTGAATGGCAGACTCTGTTCAGTCCCTGAGAACCTGTTAAAGATACAGTTCGTGATGTCAGGCAGAAAAGAGGATCAGAGTTCAGTGTGAAATGTGGCTCCGGTGTCAACAGGAAGTCTGTGTGTCTCCCCTCCATTGGTGCTAACAGCATGGGGTCTGCAGTGCCCACACTGACCCTGGGGTTCTCAGGGGTGTGTCAGCAGGCACCCTTTGTGGGCTCCATGTCCCACTGAGAGTACTGTCCGGGTCCATTTGGTGAGGGAATGACACCTGGATTGTGAGGTATCATACCTGGTTGACCTTATGGTATGCCCCAGCATTGCCGGGCCCAATGTCCAGGCCGGCCACAGGAGTAACATACGTCATGCCCTTTAGACCATCCACCCCTTGCTCCACGGCCTCGTCCCAAGCCTCTCCGTCCACGACCAACCCCACGCCACCCTCCTCCACGGGGGGGTCCTCCATACCTGTTATGGGGATACATAAAAGGATAGAGAAAGAGAGGAGCAGGTCCTCCCACATATTGGTCAGTGTTTTGCATGTAATCTGGAACCCCTCCCTGAATATGTGTACCTTGTGATGGGGGTCCTGTTGCTGCAGCTGCCATCGTCACATGATCTCTTTTATCTTTCTTTTTACTCAGTTTTTGTTTTGCTTCCTGCAATTTGAGTTTCAGCAATTGATTCTCTAAATCCTTAGTGTCAGACTATTTTTTCTTTAACTCGCCCTGTGCCTTTAATAGGTGATGAAGAAAGTGTCTCTCCCATCTCACATGTTCACACCCTGCAAGATCTGGATTATTCTTTATGGATTCTATAACTTGTTCAGGGACACCTTACACATTTCAGTTAAGTTTGTGATTAACTGTGGTTTGTTTGAGCCAGGTTTCTGCAGATTTATTTATATACTGTTTGGGATCCATGTTACAATTCCATTCAAATTTAGTGATTGATTGTTGCTAACGGAAACTGCTGGTTAATTGCTCGAGCCAAAGGTGTAATGACTAGGTGTACTGCAGTTGAATTATTTACATTCTGTGTCCCCGCTGCGTTTTCCACCTCTCTCATGACCTGACATGCATCAGCTCATTATTGCTCTAAAATCACCCACAGCCAGAGTCATTCCTGATGTTAACAGATCTAACTCTGCTCCCTCCTGCAGCGACACTGGGCTGGTTTTCACAGTGTCTCATCTGTTTGCATCTATTCGGCCTTATCACACAAGTCCTGTAACCTTTGAGCAGACTTAGAAAAGGTGTCGGTTAACTGTGACCAAACCATAGGGTCCTGTGCGGACGCTCTAGGTTTGTCAGGGGTTTGATCTAATACTGTCCATTGTGGAGTTGTATTTCTGATGAGCCCTGCGAGGGGGCTGTGTACGCCTCGACTGCCAAAGTTCCCTCTGTAATATTAATTATGGGGTACATGCCTCTTGGGGGGCGAGTTACGTCTCCCGTGTATGGGGGTGAAAGTGAAGTCTGTGTATTTAGTCCGTGTTCAGAGCCGGTGGTAGCTTCCTGTTTTTTGTGTCCAAATGCATGAGAGATTCCCTGCCATGAAACTAATATCTTTTCTCTCTGCCTGTCCTCTATCTCTGCTTTCTCTCTGTCTTTTTTGCAGCCTAGTCTAGTGAGAATTCCTGCTTCTGCTTCTTGCTGCGTGGCTTCGATCAGTTTTCCCTTAGCATCATTTATCCCCTTTAGCAAGTATTTTCCCAATAGCTGTCTGTTTAACAAGTTTCCTCCTTTCTCCTGCACCAGACATTCTATCCCTTTTTTCAGTTTTGCTTTTAACCCCTTATTCTGATATTCATTATGCTCCACCAAATAAGTTGTTAATGCGTCTATTTGCTCACCGAGCGCAACCCAAGGCCCAGTGGCCCTCATTGAATTGTATTTCACCTGTTCAAGCTCGTCCATATTTTTTTTACTCAGAAATCACCTCTTTTCTCCTCCTTTTAAAAAAAAAATAAAATAAATTCTGCTCGCACGGCGGCGAGAAAATCAACACAGCAGATAAAATCAAAAACCTTAACAAATCACAATTCCTAAATGCCAACCATGGTTTCAAAACACATTGCAGTGAACAGAGAAAGCTACATTTAAAAGTGAGATGTCTGCTCGGCGGCAGAGGCTTAAACACACAGCAGACAGACGCACACACAGCTTAACAGACAGACACACAGTTTCACATAGAAATGGATCCACGCTTTTACAGCTCCTATTTTTGCCCTCTTTTGTCAACCATTATTACTTTTTCACTTAACTTCATCTGTAATACTTTAGATCGCGATCAACCTTAAGCCTTTATCTTCAACTTTTATCTTAACTTTTATCTTAAACCTCTCCAGGCAGACGTTGCGACGACTAAATGCTACTTAACTAGTCTTTGCAAGTCCTTTGAGCCTGAGAGGGTTAATCTTATCTTTTATCCTATGATGGACAGCTTTCACCGCTTCTTGCGTTTCTCAAGCTGACTCAGATTGGCTTACTGTTGTGTTCACGAGGGCAGCACTCCTCGGGGTAAAACCAGACAAAACCCAGCCTTTACCTTTGCCGCGTCCGGCAGAAGGGGGGGACGGCCAGTTCCCACTGCTTCCAGCCAATCAACCTTTACCTTTTTTTTTAATTGTTTTTAGACTCCTATAAATATTGAAACACTTTGACAAACCAGCGGAAAGCAGAACCGATAACAATAACAACTCAGTGAAAAGCAATATGAACAACGGCTGATAACTGAAATTTAGACAACCCAGGGAAACAGTACAATGGTGTGTATTGAGGAAAAAGCTTCTTCACCTTTTGTGGGCCCAACACCAGAGTACTGAATCCGGCAGGCTGCGCCCAAACGGCCAGTCCAATCTCTGCTCGTGTCTCAACACGAAACCATCCTCTGCTACCAATTGTTGTGAAAAAACATGATGTATTCTGAGCCGATAGACCAAAAACGTGCAAGAACACGAGCAGAAAATCAGCCAACACAAAGCAATCAGACTTTACTTGTTTTATTCTTTTTAGCGCTAAAAAAGAGACGCTTACCATCACAGACTAGAAGTGAAAACCAGGGGCCCCGAGTCTAAACAGCATAATAAAAACGGGAAGATTCGTTGCTTATGATCTAAGAACACGCCCAGTGGTCATCCGATGTCCTGCGTCACATAAAACTCTATTTCCTTGGAGATGGGAGTGAGGAGATGATTCAGTTTCTGTATCTGTTACAAATACAAAGGCCTTTGTGTGAAAGTATGAGAGTGTAATGTGTGTAGAAGCGAATGTAATGTGTGTAGAAGCATATGTGTGTATTTGACCTTGGTAAGCGCCTCAACACTGTGTACGGTGGATTTTGGTTAAAACATGTTTTTCATTACTCAGAGCATCCACACATTTCACTTGAGTAGTGGTAGTTCAAAAAAATAATAAAAAATGATCCAGTATCATCAAGCCAAAAGTACTTACCTTTTACAAAACATGACCTCAACACAGAATGTTGTGTGAATTAAGAGTTTTATTTTTATAACATTTTATGAAATACCTGTTGAAATAGCAACCCCACTAGCAAATTTAAAATGTTAAAGGAAGCAAAATTAACATAAAATGTTGGAGACAAACAAAATCAACAATGAGAAAAATAAATGCAATGTTCCTCCATTTGATCGTCTGCCCAGTTTCTTCCAGATTGTTCACCGTAGTGTTTTATTACAGTCACTTGATGACATATGCACATTAAACAAATGTATATATATATATATATATATATATATATATATATATATATATATATATATATATATATATATGTTCTGGGTGTAGTTGTAGCTCCATCAGAAAAGTTTATAAGTCATGTTTTCCAAGTTCAAGTTAAGTATAAAGATTCTAATGCCCGAAATAAAACATTTTGTCATTACATCTATGGAATCTAATTTACCTATAACCCTCAATCACAATAGGTTTGAAATCTTGTACTGAACAATTTGTCCTTGGGCTTTAATTAGCACAAGAGATCATTAACCTTCAATATCTTAATATTTACCAACAGTTATGTTAGGATTTTTGCATCTTAAATGTTTTTTAAAAAATTTATTGAACAACCATTTCATTACAAAAGATTTTTAAAATAAGTTGAGATGAACTACTTAGTCAGTGACCAGTTTCTTGATTCAGAAAAGCAGAATACCTTTCAATTATCAAGCTCTACATCCGTCAGTTCCCGTGTTTAGGATTGCCTGTGGACCTATACTACGTTTATTGAAGACATGCTTCCAGTACAATTTGGATTGTACTGGAAGCATGTCCAGTACATGCTTCCAGTATGTACTGGACATACTGGAAGCATGTACTGGAGAATAATATGACACACTGTCATATTATTCTCAAATAATATGACAGTGAATCCAACAACAGTCCTAAAAGTATACCTATAAGCATGCAAAACTACTAATGTCATTTTCACAGGAAACATCTTGCAGACTGATTAGATCATAGTGTGATATTTACTGATGTGTCTGTTTCTGTCCCCAGTTTGTGTAAAGGTTTGCCCACAGTGAGGGCAGGAAAAGGGTCTCTCTCCTGTGTGCGTTCTCATGTGAACGTTCAGCTTGTCTTTGCTAATAAAGCGTTTGCTACAGCAGGTGCATGCATACGGTTTATCCCCGGTGTGGTAGCGCTGGTGCATCTTCAGCTCTGTCAGGCGGCCGTACGTCCTGCCACACTCCGGACACTCATAGCTGGGCCGCTCATCCATGTGCTGCCTGCTGTGGAGACGCAAGCCGCTGGAGGAGCTGAAGCTCTTGCTGCACTGCAGACACTTGAAGGGTTTCTCCCCGGTGTGAATAAACACATGCAGCTTGAGACTGGCGGCCGAAGGGAAGCCGTTGCCGCAGATGGAGCACAGGTGGGGCCTCTCACCGGTATGGATACTTATGTGCCGCTCCAGCTTGTTCTTGTTCAGGAAGGTTTTGCCACAAAAGGGACAGGTCTGTGGCTGCTCTCCCTCATGAGAAATCATATGCTCAGTCAGTTCCACCAAAGTTGAGTAAGCAAGGTCACAGCGTGTGCATGAATAAGGCCTCTCTTTCTTAAACTTCCTGTGTTTGAGGCAGTGCTGCTCCAACTCCTCCTCCTGCTCGAAAGTCTCAATGCAGCAACTGCACTGGTACGGCCTTTCCAGAGTGTGTGTCCGAAGGTGATATTTGAAAGCTGTAAGCTTTAGAAAGACTTCATTGCAGTGTGGACATCTGGATTCTCGTCTGTCGTGGACCTGTACGTGTCTCTTATAATGAGACAGCTTCATGAAGTGTTTCTGACACAATGAACAGTAATATTGATCATGCTGGTGACTCTCCTCATGTTTCTTCAATGCATACTCCACTTTGAACTTCTTCCCACAGGTACCACAAGGAAAAGACTTCCGATGAACCTGCATGTGGGTCTCAAGTTCCTCTGCACTGCCAAACCTCTCGTTGCATTTGGGACACGTCCCACTGTTTTCCTTCACATGATCTTCCAGGTGTTTGTTGAGGTCTTCAGGGAAGTAAAAGATTTGCTTGCAGTCAGGGCATGTGTAAAAGTCAGACTTTGCAGCTTTACGATGAGACATAATGTGCCTCTTCAAATGATACGAGCGGCCAAATTCTTTGCCGCAATCACCACAGATGAGGCTTCGAGGACTGGGCTCAACCGCTTTGTGTAGTTTAAGATGCTTTTCCAGTGCACCCTTCTCTTTGAACTGCTTATTACATGCCAGGCAAAAAAGATCAATGTGAGCATGAGTTCTTTTGTGTATTTTTAGTTCTAGCCAGGTGGTGAAACTCTTCCCGCAGTGAGGGCAGATGTACTGCCCCAGACCATGCTGAATTCTCACATGACGTGTCATGTGATATGACTGGCTGAACGTCTTGTTACAGATGGGGCAACTGAAAGGTTTTTCCTTTGTGTGGGTCCTCATGTGCCTAGCAAGTTTGTTTGGGCCTTTGAAGCGCCTCCCAACACAGATGGGACAAGAATTGTCTCTAGTTTTCTTTAGTACAACTTTTTCAGAGTTAGCTTCTGAGTTGACACCCTTAGTCAGGCAATGGCTCTCAGTAGCTTCACAAGCTTCAGCAGAAACATCGGATAATTCTTCAGTTTTCACTTCAATGCATTGAGGTTGTTGTTGACTGCTTTCTCCCTCTGTTTGGGAAGACAGGTCTTTCTTGTGTGACTTCACATGATTACGAAGATCTTCATTGTTCAAAAAGATTTCATTACAGTCAGGGCAGTAAAGGATTTGTGGCTTGTGCGTCCTCTTGTGTTTAAATAACTCTGCGAGGCTTTCCAGGCTTATCCCACAGGAGGGGCAAATATATGGGCCCGCAGCATGCTGGTTCCTCATGTGTCTGGTCATGTGGTAAGATTGAGAAGACATTTGAATGGTTTCTCACCAGTGTGTGTCCTCATGTGTCTGTTGAGCTTGTCTGCTGTTTTGAAATACTTGTTGATGCAGATGGAACAACAAAGGTCTTTTCCCTTAGTTGAAGGAGGGAAGAAGTCTTCGTCTTTACTGTCATCATTGTCTTCAGCACAGCAACTTGACTGGTTGCTTTTTTCATCTTCCATCATCTGAGGCGATGAGGTGATAGCATTATCTAGTTCATCACAAGCCTGGGATCTACCTTCACCATTACTGTAACACATCATATCATTGCTGTGAGAGTTATTATTTTTGATTTCGTCTGATTTTCTTTGGGCTTCAGTCACAAGTGGCTCTGATGTAACCTTTTTCTCCCCAAGCCGGGGTCTTCCTCGTTTGCGCTTTTGTTGATGCTCAGTCACAAGAAGTTTTAATGTAACTTCTCCCCAAGTCGAGGCCTTCCTCTTTTGAGCTTTTGTTGAGGTTCCGCCACAGCTGCCTTAAATTTAACCTTTTCTTCCCCGATCCGAGGTCTTCCTCTTTTGCGCTTAATTTGAACAGGAATCTCTAATTCCTCTCCAATATCCACACTCACTTCATTAAAATCCAACTGCTGAGAACCACTTGAAGAAGGTTCTACCTCTTTAGCAATAGTCAGAGCCTTGGCCAATGTTAGACGGTCTTTCCTCATCAGTAGCTTCTCTCTGAGCTGTAAATTGTTTGTTTTCTCAATCAGCTGATCTAGTAGAAGTTTGTTCTTGCACCTTCCATACTGACAAAGCCTCAGCAGATTTTTTAGGGCTGTAATAAACTCATCTACAGTCTCTCCAGGCATCTGAATCCTTTGGTGGAACTTAAGGCGGTGTGCCTGAGTGGCATAATCTGAGCCAAAATGAGCAGTGAGCTCTGAAATAGCAACCGCATACGTAGCCTGATTCCTGATCAGAGTTGAATAGACGTTCTGTCCTTCTTGGCCCAGGAAACTTTGTAAAAGCACCAGCTTACTGGAGTCCTCCATATCTTTTTCACCAAATGCTTTTTCACTGAATGCTTGAGCGTAGTGTTCAAAAGCTTTAAGCCATTTTGGCCAGGGCATGGTGAGTTCTCCTGGGGACAGAGAGAAAGGTGGCGGTGGGGGCAGGATTAAGAACAATGGTTCGGGCCGTGGCTCTGAAGAAACTTCTTCCTTCACATCCGCCAAAGCTAACTCTGCAGTAATGTCACACATTATGGGTTTAGCATGAAGGAGCTGATTGAAGCTCCTATCTAAACTTTGATGAATGAAGATGTCACCTTCCTTAGTCTATCTTCAAATTTCTGCTGTTTCACAGTTCTTAGACCAGTCTTCTGAACTGTAAAATAAACAAACATAATGTAGTTAGGCTGTGAGTTTTTCTAACATTTAAAAGATCAGACTCAATTTTGAACTAACTTTAATATGCTAAAGCTCAACACAATTACATAAACTAAAACTCAATGGGAATGGTAAACCACATCAGTCCATCAAAGAAACAAACAGAACAAATAAGAATGTAGACATTCTTATTTGTGTACATTATTTGTGTTAGTGTATGTTACAAAAGTGAATTCTGAAATTCTAATTCGCCTAATGTACGACTTAAGTCTATGCTTGGGAGCGAACCAATGCATGGAGCAGGAGAGATGGAGAGTTTTGAAGCCAGGACATTTTTTGTTGCAAGGCAACAGTGCTAAACGTTACTCTACTGGCAGCACCATGTGCATGAAAAAAAAGTCTACCTATATATAAAAAACGTCTGTGTCTAACAAATGTAAGGAATAGAAACAGAAGTAGCATGCTATGGATAAATACAAGTATTTTGACCTTAATGAAATTAATAGATGCAGCCTTTAAAAAGACCCTGAAATCAAAATTAATTCATGACAAAAAAGTATGTTACTTTACAAAACAAAGAAGTGAAAGCACTGCAAAAGGCAAAAGCTAACTTTTTTTTATTAATATTATTAGACAGGCCACCTTTATGGAAACAGTGTGTCAAACAACCATTCATTTCTCGTTCAAAGAAAGGGAAAAGCTTTTGATTGTGTTATGAGTTTATGTTGTATTATTGGATCTCTACACTGTCACAAGCTGAAGGGAGTTCATTAAACTCCCATCAGCATTGGTTTCTTATGTTGTGGGAGCAACACAAGAAACCAACAGGCACACATTTTAAATTCTCACATGTTTAAAACTTAAAATGGTAGGAAAACTGCTATAGGACCTTGATGAAATGGCAGAGGCTTTGAACAGTTATTCTCTGCATTTAGTATTGTTAATTGCTTATAGTTTCACTCTTGTTCTGTTTGATCCTATACCAATTAAAAATGATCTACTAATTTTTTCCCTAAAAGAAATCTAAAGTGCTAAAAATAATAGATTTGCTTCAGTTAAAGATGTATATGACATGACCTCTCAGATGCTCTGAGCAATAATAAGTACCCATTATTTGTCAGTTGATAAATTCTTCAATTTCGAGTTGTACTTTTCCCATTGTATGAAAATCGACATTACACTGGTAAGAACACAGATATTCAAAATTACAGACCCATATCGGTCCTACCCGCAATTTCAAAAGTAACTGGAAAATGAATATCTTAATAATAGCCCATTTTCCTTACATATGATGTATTTTGGCTTTCATTCCAAACATTCATAACAGCTACATAGAGAAAATTACATCTTCAGATAAAGGTAGTATTGTTGGGGCTGTGTTTTTAGATTTAAGAAAAGCATTTGACACAGTAAATGGCATAGTCCTTATTTCTGCATTATCAAAGTTAAGCTGTTCACCAACCACAATTAAATTGATTAGTTCTTATCTGACAAACAGAACATTTTAGTAAATAACTAGCTAGATACTTAGAACTGCATACTCACTTAATAGGGACCCACATAGGTCAATACTTGTCCACTGTTATGCAACTTAATCTTTAATGAACTCCCATCATCTTGTGACAGTGTAGATATCCAATTGTATGCCAATGTTGCTATCGTCTCTGTACACGGTGAGAATAAAAACAAATTGCTTGGAGACTTACTGATGAAATGGTACGATTATCCACTTAACTTCAACATGCCCATCATCAATTAAATGTTTCTAAAAGAGTTGACATGCATTTTACTGAAATACCACAAATTACACCTGACCCAGACTTGCAGAGAAAATCACATTGGTCAAACAATTTCAATATTTTGGGATTGTGTTTGACACCAATTTAAAATTAAAATCATATGCTAAGAGAATAACAAAAACAGTTACATTTAATTTAGCATATTTTAGGTACATGTGCAAAATACTGTTTAACTAACTTGGCTACAAAAATATTCATGAATGCTATGATTTTGCCTCACTATGATTTCGCTGTTCTACAAGTTGGGAACAGGGTAATCCATTTACTCTACAGACTATTGAGGTACTTTATAAACAGATATTTAAAATCTTAGATTAAAAAGCCTGTAGGTCATTGCAATACTTTGACGAAACATCATTTGTTGAGTTGGGAAAATATGACCATATTTGCACATCTCTGTTTGGTCTTTTTTTTTTCTTTGGACGGTCTTGCACCTCCTTCATTTGAAGAGCTTGTCACATCGTCGTCTGTGAGGACTATCAGAATGACTTTGTACCTCTTAGACCAAGTACATTTGGTCAGAACTAATTTTGAGTGAGAGCTTTTTATGACTGGAATTAAATACCAAACAGTCTTTAAAATCATTTGCTACTAAAGAATGGCTCTTGTGTAAACAAATGTGCAGGCACTGATCATGTGATTCTTACTTTTATTTTATTTATTTGTTTAAAGGTATTGTGTAACTTGATATAGTCTTTTATATAAAAAATGCTTTTAATTTATCATTATTATTCTCCTGTTTTGGAAGAAGCTTGTTGTCTGTATTGCACTGTAATATTTATATTAATTGTAGCTTGAAAACAAGTCTTTTTAGCTAACTGTGGCATATGATGTCATGTACATTGTCCCTTTTGAAATAAAAAAAACATCTCATGCCGAAGAGATAAGGATGCCATTTGAATCAGCTAAAGTAAATGCAACTAAAACACGAAGGGCAGTTTGCCAATAAGTCCAAAGTTAAGACACAGTTGGATTAAACAAGGGCCTATAAAAATGCATTTCTTTCTTAAAAAAAAAAGACGAGATTCACTTCGATTAGGATTTATGACAATTGATCAGCGATAAACAGTTGTTGCGTATTGTTTTGACGAAGGTCAAAACAATTCATTTTAAAATTAACTTCATCTATTGACATCTGTACAAGCCACATTTGTTTAAACGTTATTCAGACGGAGCACAAAACTATGGTTCCTCCAGGTTTAAGTCATATCCTACAATTCTTGCGAGTGGATCAGTTCCATGTTTTAAACAGTTGTAAAATGAATGAGGCAAGGACACCCACCCCACACCTCCTGTGGTGTTTATAAACACCGCAGAGGTTTATAAAAGCTGTCTTATATCTTCTACAGGACCAGGACAGCACATAACAAAGGTGCAAATATATAATAAAAAAACGAGCAGGACAAAACGTTGACGAGACGGAGCACAAAAAAACTCACCACAAAGAGGGGGTAATAGGGTGTCACAACTCACGACGTGTTCCGACCTCCACACACACACTTGCATCGCTTCAGCTCCGAGCTCCTGCCGTTTAGGTTCGTTACTCTAACTGCGCTGCAGATTTTAATCAGTCGACAGTAATACTGCGGTGTTAGGTCGATAAGCGGAGCTGGAAAGCTGCAGAATTAGAGACAAACGTAAAAACAAGCCCGTTATGCTCCCAATACTGTTTCCGGAGACCAAGCAAGCTCTCAGGACAGCTTCCTCTTAGCGCCCTACAGTGACGCCTGGCGTCAAGGAGCCACTGGACGGAAAACAGATTTTCTTTTTTTTTAATGGTGGTTGGCAAGCAACTTATTGATGTGCATTACCGCCATCTACTGGAATGGAGTGAGGATCGGAATGCTAAATATATATTCACCCACCCCCTTACCCAAAAACAAACAAACAAAAAAACCTAATAATAATAATAATAATAATAATAATAATAATAATAATAATAATAATAATAATAATAATAATAAGTAAATAAAACGTATATCCTTTCTATCAATTTTGTTTTCTTAAGGTAATTTATTAAATAACAAAAATATTCAGAAGTAGAAATTTTGTCCAAAATGTCTGGTATATTTAACTGTAATTCATTTTCTTGAAATTGACATACTAATCCCCTTCTCTCAACAGAGTATTTAGCACAGAACAACAAAACATGTTTTACTGTCTCTTCTTGAAGACAAAAATCACAATTTTCTGTTGGATGTTTTCCCATTTTCAGTAATGTACTATTTAACCCTGTGTGACCAAAACGTAATCTGGATATAACAGTTTCCTCTTTTCTACTTCGTTCTGTTCTCTTCATTACACCAACTTTGCTTTGGATACTGTAAGCCACCTAACACTTATATCTTCTTCCCACTGCTTTGGTCATCTTTCCTGAACCTTTTGTTTAATAATAGACTTGATTTCTTCTTTACTGTATGGAATTCATATATCGACATAGCTAGTTTTTGTAGCTTGTTTTGCATATTTATCTGCCAACTCATGATTCCTACATGTGACAGTATTCATGTAAACACAACCCACTGCCTGAATTCTATAAATTAATAACTGAATCTCTAATGAAAGATTTGGTCTACTAAGATGATGATTATGATTATTTTTAATGAATATAATAATGAACTGGAATCAGAACATACTATGCTTCTTAATGGACAAACTTCCTCAATCCATCCTAAAGCTAAAATGATTCCCATCATCTCTCCTGTATAAACTGATACTCCATCAGTAATTCTTTTGCAGTTTTTAATACTGAACTCTGGAACAATGAATGACACCCCATTGTTGCGAATTGAGTTTTTTTGAAGCATCTGTATAAATTTGGACATATCTATAGTGCTTACTGCCTAAATGTGATTGTACTGAAAATGAATCTGAAAGGTTTTCTTTTTTCCTTCTCCAACAAAGTAAAATCATCAACACTATTATGAAATAGAGACAGAGGAACTGGTGTTTGACTCATATTTATATGAGATAAATCAAAGTCTTTTATAATGTATAATTCTACTAAAAGAATTTTAAGTCTTTTTTTTCTTTTCCCAACAAGGTTTTAAAATTTCTTGACATGGATAATTTCCATTATATCCATAACATGACACCAATAATTAGTCTTTATCTGTACTCTTCTGAGATGAAGTGGCATCTCTCTCATTTCTACTAGTAAAGCTGACGTTGGAGTTGTTCTGATGGCCCCTGTACATAACCTCAAGGCTTAATACTGAATATAATATGTTTCTGATGCTGACCCAAAAGCTATAATGCCATAATCAAATACCGACCTTATTAAACCATTATATATTGCTTTCAATGCTTTTCTCTCAGCTCCCCATGCACTCCCCACCAAACATCTCATTACATTTAGAACTTTCTTACATGTATCCAGTACTTTTCGAATATGAACTTTCCAAGTAAGTTTTTCATCCAGCCATAAACCCCAAAACTTAAAATTCTTTTACCCTTTCTAACTCATGATTATATATTTATGGTAAACTGTTCACTGAAAAACGTTAATAAAACCCTTCAGATAAATTAAGGTTTTGTGACAATGGCATCAGTGCATTATTATATATATAATAGACATGTAAAAATTAATTTGTACTCTTTTTTACTAATAAGTAAAAAAGAGTACAACTTCTGAGTAAAAAAGGGAAGAGGAATACATTACAAAATGCCTTTCGTAAGTTATTCCCCTAACAAAAAAAACAACAAAAAACTCATCAAAACAAGCATAAAAGTCTTTTTTTTAAGTAAGTCGTATTTTTACATGATTTCAAAATGTCTCCCTGACTTTTAAAGACAGTGATGTATTGGGGTGAAGAATATTCTAATTAAGATGTAGATTATTACACCAGAATAAATGCCCAGAAAAAAAGTGTATCTTATTCCACTTTTTGTCATTTAAATATGAAGAGAAAAACAAATTTCTACTAATTTCTACTAATCTGTTTCTAAACACAAAAATTCTATTAAAATTTTTAAATATCTGGTATTCTATATTTAAATTTTTTTATTTTAAAATATCTAGAATACTGTGCTTTTGTCTACTGGTTTTTGATGTGAAAGTCTAATCACCAAAACATACACTGACCCAGTGTCAAGGTTTTGCTGCAAAAAGTTGTGCAAAATTCAACTTTTGATTTGAAGAAAAGTATTCAATGGGACCAACACAGGGTGGTACCTGGAATGATGATAGTCAGAAGCTGACCCAAATTTATCTTGCCATCACACATTTTGTAAATGATTGTAAGTGAGGTTAAAATAATCTCTAAAAGTCACTCCAGATTTGTGTGCGTCTGTGGTTTTAGAGGCTCTACATTGAAGATGGTAAGAAATAAAAGCATACATTTTTCTCTCGGTCTCTGTTCTTGGCTCCCACTCACTGAGCTGTTGGCTAATTGTAGTACTTAGTCCCTCCCATTTCAAATTCTTCTCATAAAAGAGCTAAATATAATTGAGATATTTGCTACAAAATCATTTGACAAAAAATCAGTCTATCAAAGCAATGCAGCCAGTTTCTAGACAATTCTGGACCCCTCGGACTACCCTGGGCTTTCTTATATGTAAATATTGAATAATACAGAATTCCTGAACTGAATCCAAATTGAATAAGAAAGTCACTAAATAACACAAAGCAGAAAAACTACTTTAAAAAAAGAAAATCCCATTTAAAAATGGAAAAAGCTTTTACCAATTTCAACAAGTTAGAATGTGTCACATTTGTTAGAATGATGTTGGCTCTGAGTGCTCTCCTTTTGTTTGCACTTATGCTCAGGGGTTTAATCAGTGTCAATAAGTCGTCATGCTAATCAGTCATTTAAATGTCAGGTGTTTTCCTGTCTATGTTTAGGGTCAAAGTGGCTGAAATTCATTTGTGAGGGATTAACTCAGCCTGAGCAGATTAGATCCTTGTTACCCCCTTCATGTTTAATCAGTGGGCAAGCTTCTCCTGCTGTTCAAAATAGCCTCACCAAGTCAGTCCAGCTCAGACACAGCAGAACATCATGTACATTGTTTCCATAATCAGTTTTGTTGGATAGAAAGATTTCTTATCTGCCTCTCTGTTGCATGACTGAGTGCCATTTGGAAGGAAAAATGCAGGTATATATATTTCTCTTTAAATATACCAAAAGAGATAGCAAATGTTTAAAAAATGTAAGATTTGGCTTCAGTTGCACAGAAAAATATCTTATTTACAGATATAAACTGACTTGATGGCATCAGTACCATACTGCCATGAGTTGAAGGATTCAACTCATGGTTTTCATCTTGTGGTTTTGTTCTGTTCCACCAAGTCTAATCTACCCGTTGGTATTAATGTGTGTGTTTATGTGTGTGCGCATGGTTATTTTTCTGTGTTGCATTCCTTGGCACCTAGATGTTTAGTCATGTTCAGTTTAGTTATGGCCTGTACCTTATCCCTGTGAGTTATGTCATCTCTTCACATCCATCCCTCAGATGATGCTCCATCATAGCTCTTCCATATTTATTTAATCAGTCTCACTTACTCCCATTGCAGCAGATGCTCTCTCCCTCAACCCAGAACTCCTGATTCATTGAGTGCCAATTTTCCATTCCTCTTTCCTTTTATTAAAGGAAAGTGGTTCAACACCAACACAAGACCATGGAGCAGCTTCCATGGTATTGGAAGCTGATCCAACACCATGGCCATCATCTACAGTCCAGCAAGTTCTGCATTGGGTTTACAGAGGCACAATGTTTTTCTGGTGCACTGCATGAAGTGGATGGAACTATATTTCACCTCAGTACAGCTAGATGATGGGAACTTTGACACAATTCAGTTTCTAACAGGATAATAATCTCAAACACACACCCCAAACTGGTTTGAAGAGCAACACCTGTGACCTCTATTGATTCTTCAAAGCAGCAACTCTTCATCTCCACCATTTTTGCCATTTCTTGTTCCAAATAAAAAATGTGGGTGGAAGTTGCCTGCAGTCAAACTTCCTGTTTGTCCAGTTGGGGTCAGAGACGTTGCAATAGAGCCATTTGAGATTCCAGTAGTTTCTTAGAATAACGTGTTCATGTCGTAGGGTTACTCTTAGGTTTAAGTAATCTCTCTTCCTGTTGTCTAGGGACAGACATCAGCAGAAAAACATAGAGGGTCCTGGTAAAAAGCTCTGCTGATCAGCCTGTCTACAAACACACTGTATGCTGTGTTTTCACTCGGTTAGCTCAGAATACTTTCACTTCCAGGATACATTAAAGATGAAAAAAACTAAAAGTAGAGTGATAATGGTAGCTCTGGAGTCTTCCTCTGTATCAGTCCTCTGCTTAGGGAAAGAATTTGTTGAGCGCTGAAAAAAAGAGAAAATACAACAAAGTACTTTTTTTCTTGGTTGGAAGGGTTGATTTAAAATCCTTCAGGCTGAACTAATCTCTTGCCAGATTTGGGAGACACATATAAAGTGTTGAGAGCTCCTTAAAGTTCAAAGAGACTACACTTAATTTAAATGCAAAGAGAAAAAATTGTTCTTAATGTCAGAGGTTTCAATAATTAAGTTCCACCTTTCGGTCACTCAGGAATAGCTAATCAATGCCAGTAAATCTGAAAACTTCTTTTCATTTTGCTCCTTGAAAGTAATGAATGCAGAATAGCATTTTCATGTTTATATGTACATGTACATATAAACATGCTCTGAAACACACAGACATGTGGCCCACATCTTGGGCCACATCTGTAATTCAGTCTGCATAATAATGTTAACTTCCTTTTTACAGACTCACTAACACGCTGTTATTCAATGACCATTTATTCACACAGTATGAGGCTGAAAATAAGCATGTCAGAGTGATAACCACTCTGCTGCTTGGCCAGAGAACTATTAAATCAATCAGAAGCAAAAACTCACAGATGGATTTTGTTTACATGTGGAGAAACAGGTCAGAGAGCATCAGTCACCTCTCTGACTGAGAGGTTTAACTTTCAAACATTGGTTTGAAAGTTAAACCAATGTTGAGCCTGCGGAGCTCTACCATTCAAATCTGAACAATGCTCATCTGAAGCATCTTTAAACTTGCTCCCTTCTCTGTCAATTTTCCTGGATTTTTTAAAATGAGAAATCAGACTTGTTTTCCCTCCTCCAGCCAATACACTTCCTGCTGTGTTCTTTTGCTGCTTGAATCAAACTAAATAAACATCAGAACTACATAAAACAGAAGTAAAAAGGGCTTAATTGTACAAAATCCATCTTAAAACGCAAAAACACACACACACACACACACACACACACACACACACACACACACACACACACACGCACGCACACATACACACACACATGCACACTATGGCACATGTTGCTGTGCAGTGAACTTCCCAGATATTAGCGCAAGCTTAGTGAGTACAGAACTGTTTCACACGTTGGCTTGTAGGCACACCTGTCGCACTCAAGACCTGGACAAACAAAATTACATCTGGGCAAAATGAACATGAAATGTTTGGCGCTTCAGCACAGTGCAAGCATTATGGCTTAGGAAGCTGTGGTAAAAGGAGGACAAGCAGTACACAGTAAAAAAACAAAACAAAAAAAACAAACAAAAAACAATTTTTTCATATACCTTGTAAAAGTATATATATTAATATATCTAATTTTTATAACATTTGTGACATTAAAACCACATACTCCAGAAGTAGGAAGTTAGGGGTTGGAAAAACAGAGTAGTACAAGAAAGGGTAAATGATTCAAAAAATTTGAACAAAAGTAATTTAATTATGGTGTGCTGTTTTTTTTTTTTTTTAATTAACCCTCTTGACTCAGATACCCATAAATAAAATTCAGTGTCAAATACTTAGTAAATGTAGTCCACCTAGGAGTCATTTCTTGTCAAGATAAATGCATAAAGATCAAAGAACTCTAGTCAGATGATCCCAAAATCGACATGTAATGTAAATTGTAAATATAATCTTTATATAAACCCAATTCCAGTGATGTTGGGATGTTATTGTGTAAAATATCTAAACTTCATTGGAATGTATTGCAGAAATAAAATCGAAATAATTGAATATTTGGAGGTGAAAAAAATGTACCTGTTTGAACATTATTGTGTCTATGTAGTGAAGTCAACTGAATATAGATTGAAACTTGAATGCACCATGCACTGACAGGACGGTGGAAGCATTATTCTTTGGGGATACTTCTCCAGCAGAAACAGTATAGCAAAAAAAAGGGCTAGGGTTAGCTTTCCAACCACACCTCCCTAAAAACATCCAGAGCTACAACAAATAGTTTAGATCATGTCTTATTATGAATGGCTCAGTCCAGAGGTAAATTTAAGCCAAGACTTGAAAAGGATGTTCACAGCAGCTCTCCATCCTGTCTGAACAGCAGCTGTTTTGCAAATAAAAATGGGCAAACTTTTAATCTGTAGATTTGCAAGTTGTGCAGCTGTGGCTGCAGCAAAAGTTCTGATGCAAGAAGACTGAATACAAATGTGTAGCACACTGTTTTCTTTGGGAAGTTTGCAAACTATCCTTTTTCTTTCAATTTCCCAAGTATGCACCACCTTGTAATAGTCTATCACATAAAATCCTAATAATAAAAGCTGAATTTTGAGGTTGCAATGTGACAGTGTGAACATATTTCAAACTACTGTATTCTAATTCAAACATCACTCTCCCAAACTACTCGACACTCTGACGTGACAGGTAAGTGCTGAAAAGCATCTGCTCATGCTCACTCTCTGTCCATTTCAGATTGAAAAAGCTGTCATTATCAAACATTTTTCGCCTTTCTTCTCTTGTCTGCTGTGGTATCTGAAAGCTGGTAACGCTACGTTTGTGTGCTTTGACCAGTCTGTTAAAAAAAAAAAAAAAAAAAACACTGCTCACTTGTATGCAGTTTTTTCCCCCCCACAGCCTTTTAAGTTCCTGTCTCTCAGCTGGAGATGCTGAAATAGTGTATCAGAGAGTGCGTTAAGTGGGGACGTGTGCACTTAAGTGTAGGTACAGAAAACAGACGAGAAGTTTTGTGCAGAAGTTCCTGCTTCCTCCAGCTCCAGTGGGGGCGGTCTTAGCAAGACATTAATGGGCTCAATACATAAATACAAAGACTCTATGGAGAGTCTCTGAAGTAGAAAGGAGTACCTGGTTAAATAAGCTGGTAAGAATTTGTGAACAATGAGGACGGTAACAGTGCGTTTTAGCACACGCAGAAAAAGAGCACACACTGAACACAGGATTTTCATGAACAGAGATGTAAGGAGTGTGAGTTTAGTTCTTTGGGACGTGACAGCTCCTTTGTCCCCAGTTCCTTCAGCCCAAACACATGGCAGCACCCCCTTTCATCCATGTGGGCGTGTGTGTGTTTGTACATCTTTGTGCAAATGCTGTCTCTAGAATCAAACGAAGGAAGAAAACCCCGTCATAGGAGTGCGTGACCCCGGCGGGTTCGCGCTGGGGTTGATGTGTGTGTGTGCGGGCTGTCCTGTGGGTGTGTAAGCTCCCCCTGTGCTGTGCTGCGTCACCACCGTCTGATAGTAGGGCTCCGTATCAGCGGTGGCACACTCCTCGTAGGCAAAAGGACTCCCTGACCCTTTGAGGCCTTTGGGCTGCCTCTTCCAGGAGTTGTAGTAGGTGGGGTCGCTCATGTAGTGGTTGACAAAGGAGTGCTTTGGCTGTTCATCCTCGTAGTCGCTGTCCGTTAACTGCACACAAACCACAGGATGCTTTTCAACTTACCAGTTATAACAGGAACAAGAGTAAAACAGAAAAACTAAATTACTGGTATAGAAAAAAAGCTATTGTGTTATATTTTCCTGCTATTTTAAAACATATTTGAATCTTTATAAAAAGCAGGCTTCCAAATAAGTTGAGAGGATCATTGGCTCAAGAAAAAAGTGAAGAATAAACTCCCTCTCAACACATCTGAGCTGCTGCCCTCTGGAGGGCGCTAGAGGCAAATTAAAACAAAGGCAAACCGACTCAGAAAACGTCTATCCAAATAATGGATACAAGCTGCCATTTAAATCTAAAAAAGAAGAAACTCTTCTCCCCTCAAAGTCATAAACATGTTGATGTCAATCAACTCAGTCTGTCTCTTCGAACAGACTTTCAACATAAAGCATGAAGTCTCTCTTTAACTACTTTTTATTACATTACCACAACAAATTTATTTATATTATGCAGAGATTCTGTGTGACAAACCAACACAAAGTTGTGCTTAATTTTGAAGTGTATATAAAAAATTAAAAGTGGGATCACTCTTTAATCTAAAATCTGTAGATAACATCCAGGACAACTAACTGAGTTTGAAACATATAAAAACGCTAAAAAAATGAATAAAATAAAATAAAATAAAAAACTAAACTAAACATTACATAAGTGGTTTATTTATATAGTTAGTGGCAATTCACAACTCAATCCAATCATACATACATTCTAATTGATCCTAGTCACCAAGCAATGCAGTCAACATCAGCCTAAAATTCAAACTGATAAAGTTTTTCATCATGTCTTTCCATCCACAGCTCAGGTGAATTATCGTTTACAGAATGATTGTTCATTCTGCAATTCTAGCCTTCATGCAGGATGGATAGAATGGATTGAAAGAAAGAGCAGAAGTCATGACAGAGGTTTAGCATAAGGAGTGTTGGTCAACTTACCTGAAGTAGTAATTTGAATCTAATTACTGATTACTTCCCCAAGAAAATAATCCGGTTAATACTTTACTGATTACTTATTTTAAAAGTAATTATTTACTTAAATTACTTTATTTCCTTATTTGTTTTTGTTTGGATTATAACTTCATGTACATTTCATCAAAAAAAGTAATAAAGTTGATTTGAAGAATTTTTTCTGCACTTTCCATGATAAAAAAAAATTCAGACTCTCTTCGTTCTTCTGTCTCTCTCTATATCTCTTCCTAACCATACAAAGCACAATTACTTTTGTGTTTGCCTTCTTTCATTAAAAATAGATGTAAAATACAGTGAAAATATAAAATAATTTTAATTGATATCTCCTGACTGTCCTCTGAATTAGTACCATTTCCATCTTTTAACAGTTTTTGAAGTGGAGAGAGGACTAGTAATGAGTTTTAAAAAATCTCTTTTCACCTGTTTATCAGAAGAGGGGCTGTCAGAGGTGGAATCTATGTGGAAGCTGCATTGGTCAAGTCAGGGTCTGGGGGCTTCTGCAGCTTACTGTTCAAATATGAAGTGGAGTTTTCTCTAGAGATAAGTTTTCTTCCCACACAGAGCACAAAGCGCATGCAAATTTTTCATCACTGAGCTGAGCTAATGACTGCGCTTCCAAGCATTAAACACTACTTTGTTCTGTTGCACTCTGTACTGTTTGCTGCTGATTTACGCTTTGGTCTGTTACCATGACCAGTGAAGACGCACGCACAGACATGATTGTCATGAGAGGATCACAAACAAAATCACAGTCTGCTTGTAACAGTAACAGTAATCTAATTACTTTTTTTAAATTGTAGTTTCTTATTTTACTCATTACTTGAAAAAGTAACGGGATTACATTAATATGTTACTGGCCACAAGTCATGATGGGATAAAGCAAACAATGTGGGAGAATGTGCTCTAGTCACTTAAGATCAAACTTGGAGTTTGATCTCATGGAGTGGTCTGTGCACTCTGTGAGAGTGGTCTATGCAGCCACTCTGTGAGGAGGAAACTATGACTTCAAAAGAAATATTAAACAGCCTGTTATGTGCCTCGGGCACATTATAATTATTTTTGTTAATTTTTCATTGCTGGATCGTTTTGTATTGACTTTAGTTGAATGATTTTTTTTTTGTTTAATACTTTGGAGTTTGGATAATTTCTTTCTTGTAATTTGACCTTGTTAATTTGTGGCTGTTGGACTGCCTATAAATAGGCTGGGTGAAGCACCAGGTAAAGCCAATGACCACCACCAACCACCACCGAGGATCTGTTCTGACGCAGAATCGCACCTGACGTCACCAGCCTGCCATGCGGTATTTTCTTATTAGCTCTTTGTTTGCTGGGGTTTTTTTTGTTGTGATTTTGGCCTGGTGGGACCAATTGTCCTGTTTTCGATTTTGTTTCTTTGCAGTAGATTCCTTTTTTTGGTAGTCCGGTACTAGCAGGGGCTTCAACGGCCCTATATATGGTTGGTCCCCTGCTGTATCGTTTTGTTCTTTTTGATCGGCTCACCAGGTCCAACTTTCTGCTCATACTTGGGATTTTTTGTTGTTTTTTTTTCTTTGGGACACGGGGAACTGAGGAATTAATTCTCTCTTTTCCTCCACAGGAAAATCAAAAGAAGCGGAACCAAAATAAATGATCAAGAGATTCAAAAATTACTTTTTGAATCCTCATTTTTGCCTACATATCCTCAAATATGTTGTGTCCTTTGTGGACATAACATAGCCATATTGCAGTTTGCAAATGCACACATGGACAGTAACTTTCATTTTTGGAGTCATGTCCTGATCTGTTTGGTCATAATGAGCATCATTTCATTTGGATGGAAACATCTAAAGATTCCAAATTAACAATGGCACAAAGCATTCAGGGATGTTCAGAGATTCAGATAAAGTGGTTTAGCTTCAGATAGTGAAAAACAAAATGGCTCCTGTGCCTTTCTATTCTGTGAATGTAAACTTCTGGTTTCAAGTGTACATCTCAGGTAAAATACGCAGAAGTTTATGGAATGTCATAGTTCCAGGCATATTACTATTTTTGCAAGACACAAATTCACGTGTGAGACCTGTGTAATATGATACATATCTGTAAAGGATGGAATATAATCAGCACATATACTCTATTTTCATAATGCTGTATTTGTTTAATATAGTAATGTTTAGATTTCTTTGTTATTCTTTGTAGTCCTTTTTGTTATATCTGGAATTTCATTTTTTTTTTATATATACATTGATCAGAGACTATTCTATTCTATAAAACCAAAGTTACCGCACTGTGATGTAACACCACAACAAATCTTAAAAAGCCTTCCTAGAGCATCTCTATCCACTGAGATTAACCTAGCTTTTTTCAGCTTCCTCTGTTGGACTAAAAGCTTTGTATGAGTCAGAGCCTGTTAGCGGAGCTTCATGTTGTTTTGATAACTAACTCTTTGAGAATTATAATAAGTCAGATCAGTCATGAATCTATGTTTCTCTTTTTATTTTTTTTGACGGGAGATATGTTACACAAACTGAAGACTGAGAATTCTTGTCACTTTTCTTTGACTGTACACCTCAGACAATATCAGACAGAGTTTATTCTTCAAAATGTAACTTCTGAATTGTAAGGATCAAATCGGTCACAATTTTTTTGTGACATGTTACAGTGGTTCGAGAATTTTCAGTAGAATTTTTTTTGGGATAATTTTGACAGTATGAACACAAACATTCCAAGTGAATTTATGACAGATGTATTAACAGTTGATAGGTTTTCAATGTAAACAAAAAAAAAAACACAAGAAAAGGTAGGAATGATGAAAAGATAGTAGGAAAATAAATGGACAAATGGTTTGACAAATTCAGGATATAGGGATGAATAGATAATAGATTGTTAGAATATTTTATATCAAATTATAGTTTCAGTTTCATGAACTCAATCCAGAACCGAAACTGATTGAGGCACAATGTGAAGATTAATCTTTCTCACTCTACTGGTATTTGCTCCTTTCTTAACAACAATAAAAACATGAACTCGGAGGAATTACCCCACACAATCTGTAGATAAAAAGATGCCAGATCAATTAAAACTAGTGATCACACATGGAGGTGGAATCCGACACTGACCAACTGATATTCATAAGTCAGACACACTGGTGTAAAATCAATACACATACAGAGATGAAGTTATGTCAAATAGAAACAGGAGGAACTTAAACTGAGGAAAACATTGGGAAGCCACATTCATAAAGACAGACTAGAAAACAAAGATACCTCTGATTCAGAGACCTCAGTGGGTTTCTCTGTGAGTGTGGTGCTTTCAGTGAGCACAGCTCCGTTATAGTTGTTACAGATATCTTCATCAGAGTAGTGGAGCCCGCCTGGACTGGGCCTGGGTGGAGATCTGAACACAAATTTGGATGTTGAAACTATTATTTTTCTTCCAGTGAGGATTAGTGCTGTGTAATCCTCTGGGAAAGCTAACCTGGTCCCATTCTTTTTGAGGAAGGAGTTCTTGGTGTTGAGTACTCTGCTGTTTAGCTCCAGAGAAGTAAAACCTCCGTTGCCAAGGGTTATTGACTCCTCCCCTGGAGTAATGTGCTTTCCTTCAGAAATAGAAAAAAAGAGAAGGACATTTGAAGAAGCTGGTCCAGTAGATTATTGTTTCTATACAGCAGGACATCTTTTTTTTTTTTTTAATTCTACCTGCACTACTCAGCTAATTTCTCTTATATATGTGTTGAAACTGTCACCATGTCTGACAGTATGGGATGAGACGGAAAATCAATGAGAAAAAAATCGAGCTCCTCTGCCTCCTTCCAATGCTCCCAGTGCTGGAAGGAGCAAGCACCAGGAAAAAACCAATCAGAGGCAGCAGGAAGGGCTTAACACAGTCAGTCACAATCTCTTGTAGCTGCTCATTCTCCTTGCTCTTTGCTATGATGCAGCTAGCAGGAAATGTCATGAATGCATTAGCAGCATTGACTGACAGCACTAAGGCCTTCCTGTAGCAACAGCAGCTCAGGGAGGAGCTGGAGGAGATCAATCTTTTCACAGATTGTTTGTGAACAGACTCATTCTCACAAAAATAAACTGAATTTTTTTTTTAAAAAAAAGGTTGGATAAATCCCTCAGTCATGATTTCTTATCACATAATGTCATTATCTGTTAGACAAATTCAATTCAAAATTCTAGAAACTGAACAGCCTACAGTATTATTGCTGTATTGCTTTTACATCTAAAATAAATATTTCTCAAGTCTATTGTTACAACTAAACATGGATCCTCTTAAGGCACAGGATGATTAGGAGAGAACATTTATTCAGTCTGCTAAGCAATTGCAAAAATTATGATATTTTACTTTCATTCTGCTATTATGTCGGAAAGTCAATTAATCAATCAAAAATTTTAACATAAAGAAATAATTCACAAGTGGCACCCTAACAATGATAAGAAAATTCAAGTTAAGTCATTTTGTACATCTACTAGTTTAATTAGCAAGCTATTTATGTTGATTAGATCAATAATCAATAATCAATAATCTATGCCTTTCTATTTGTTTAGGCTATAAATTTCGTTGCTTGTACATGTGACAGTGCAATGACAATAAAGTTGAATTCTATTCTATTCTATTCTATTCTATTCTATTCTATTCTATTCTATTCTATTCTATTCTATTGTAAATATGGTGCAGCAAATAACCAAATGGTATTTTGGAAAAGGAAAATGTGTGTTGATTTTCAGAAGTGGCTAAATTCACAGTTAAATATAGCAATTATAATGCATACATTAACATAGTACAGCAATTAAAGATGTTAAAATAACAGGAACTGTGAAAATTAAGATTAGAGGAGGCGCAAAAGTCAGCTTTCCACTGTTTCAAAGAGGAGGATGGAACATAAAGGAAATCTCCAAAGCTCAGCATTAGAGAAATACAACAAATGGAGTTAGGTTCAACTGATCTTCATCATTTATTTGGCTTTGGTTCAATTCAAAATACCTTATTAATGTCAAAGGAAAATTAAATAATAAAAGTGCGACGTGATGTAGCTAGTCCTACAAGTACAAAAAAGCTGAGTAGATTTCTGTACTAAAATAAAACCATCCATCCATTTTCCGGTCACCCTTCTCCCTAACGGGGTCGGGAGGTGCTGGTGCCTCTCTAGCTGCGTTCCGGGCGAGAGGCGGGGTCACCCTGGACAGGTCGCCAGTCTGTCGCAGGGCAACACAAAGACAAACAGGACAAACAACCATACACACACCTAAGGAGAATCTGGAAAGCCCAATCAACCTGGCAGTCATGTTTTTGGACTGTGGGAGGAAGCCGGAGTACCCGGAGAGAACCCACGCACGCACAGGGAGAACATGCAAACTCCGTGCAGAAAGACCCCGGGCCAGGAATCTAACCCAGGACGTTCTTGCTGCAAGGCAACAGTGCTACCCACTGCGCCACTGTGCAGCCCTAAAATAAAACCATTTGAGAATAATAAATTACAGTGAGGAAAACAAAAATCCAGTCAGACACTTGGAATTGGGCTCTGTCCCGATTCATCAGAATGAAGGAACAAGGTTACACCTCTCAGCTCAACAAGCCGCTGGAGACAGTTTTACAAACAAACACGTGGATAGGTGCCCCAAAAGTGTCTCAGCTTTTCAGTGTCAGAAAAACAGACTATTCTGAATCTCTATGTTTAGGTGAAGATAAACAACGCCATTTAAGCTGAAAATGTTTTGTCTGAAGAACAAAAATAAATGGAGAAACATTATTTGCACAATTGTGGCACCTGAAAGACTGAAGGGATGAATAAGAGAAGAACAGACCTGTACTACAGGCCTTGTATTTGGTGTTGTGTCCATGCAAGAGCAGAGTAAAGACCAGGACCAGGATGAGGATGAGGCCCACCAGAGCCATCACCAGCAGGAACCACCACTCTTCATAAAAAGGACGCTCCGACAGCGCTGCAGCAGAGAGATGGATTAGGACGTTAAGCATGTAAGAATGCTTCTAAAAGTTACAGGATGGTAGCTCTCAAGGATTGGACTTGAGTAAACGTGCTTTAAGCTATTCAGACTACCAACATAAAGAGACACAATCAAAACTGACTAATTTCCCTGCAATAACTCAGAAATAGATAGTCCAAATGGTTTGGATGTATTTTTTATTTCTTTCCTACTTACAGTGGAAAGAAATTTTCTGTTCATATCATATGTTTCTGTTCATATCATATGTTTGTGGTGCATTTCTATCCTAAAGAAAAAGATATATGACTTCAGATATTTCCAGAGATATTTCCAGATATTTCCAGAGATATTAACATGGATACCATAAGAACGGCTTACAGTATTGAATTATGCCGCATGAATTGATCAGTACATTATTGCGAGGGAAAGCAAAAGAAAAAAAAAAAATCCCCGTGTCCCCTAAAGGGCTCCCTTACAAACCAACTTGGCCATCTGTAAAACAGAAAAAAATAAAAAGCTATACCCCTGGGGTAAAACAAAGTTGGAAAATTCCCCAGCCACACATTACCTTCAAGAAATTATTTAAATATGAGTCTCCATAATATATGATGATTGCAAAAACATTTCAGATAATTTCTCATCAATTCTGTCAATTTGTATTTTCTTCAGAGCAGAAACTGTCCAAACAGAATAAGCAGAAAATGCTTTGCAATTTGTAAAAAACAAACAAAAATACACGCTGATGTATTTTTTTTTCCCAAAATTATTTGAACATTGCAATATACTTTCATTAAAGATCTAAGTGACTCCAAATCATTTTTAATAGCAATGTCCTTTTCTGACATTAAAATGTGCTTAATGGTCTGAAACACATTAGCAGGACAAAAAAGAAAAAAAAAAGAAAATGTCAGGACTAACATTTATTAAAAGGGCAGTATTGTGTATTTTCCAGGCAGAGTGCCATTTCATGGCACAATCAAGGAACTATGATGTCTTCACTTGTTATAAAAATGCTATGCATATCAAATATTACTTAAAAGAAATCCAACTTCATCCTTGGAATTGAACCTTTGTCTCTTTAAAAACTCCTGCTCTTTCTGAAACTCAGGAACTCATCACAACACGGCTCATCTATTACCCCTGTAAGAAAGTTTTTTCCAAATGAAATCAGACTTTACAGATGCACAGTTCCATCAGATGTTTACTAATTACTGCTAGCTAGACTGAAGGAGGAAGTGGCAGGGAGGTCTGCTCTTTGAGGAGGTACTATTTCATTGAACCATTCAACTGCATACACAGTCGAATGCTTGCTGTGGGAAATTGAAGGATTTCTTAAACATAGATGAAAGAAGGGAACACTCCTGGTATGTTTTTAATGAAGGAATAACATTATAACCTGACATAAAGCCCAAAAAAGTTACTAATTTTACATAACACTGCCCCTTTAACGGGCCAGTAGTGTTTTTTAATTTTACACTCATTCAGCATATTGTGCATTTAGAATGCAAAAAGTAAAATGTCGCAGGAAATCCTTTGAAAATAAAGACAACTCTAAGTGTCTGTTCCTCTGATCTGTTCTTTAGAAGTGCTAACAAAATGTTTAAAGGTAACTGATAAGTATCTGAGTTTAGATTTTTGTTTGACCTGTTACACAGACTGTAGCTGAAGCGCTTCTGCCTTTTTGTGGCAGCAAAAGCCCAATCACCTCAGTATGTTGCGTCCATCAGGCTGGATCTACAGACATTAAAATTTGCTTAATGGTCTGAAACACATTAGTGCATTATCTACAGTGGTTTGTACATCTGTGTGTGTTTACCAGCAAGAGCCATGGAGGGTGCGCTTGGCTGTCCGTAACCATAGCGATTCACAGCAATGACTCTGAATTCATAGCTGACTCCCAACCTCAGACGCTCCAGCGGCACGGAGATGGACCTGCTGGCTGGAGGGAGAAGTCGGATGAAGGAATCCCAGACTCCCTCATCTACAGGAATACAAGTTTCATTAACACAAGTGGATGGATAGAATTACAAACTGTGAGTAAGAATGACACATTTTAGATGGTAACAGTATTGTGGTGAAGGCAGTAATTGCCGTTACAACTTTTAATATAAAGGCTTATTTATTGTTAGCGGAAGAAAAATTAAATCAAAGACTACAATTGCTCTCCTGCAGAGTTCTGCAAACACATGGCCACGCCCACACACACACATGTGCAAGCACACGTGGACACACACACACACACACACGCAAACATACACGCAGCTCTTTAATTGTTCCTGACTTGATTTGCACAATGCGATCTAGAGAGACTTGCACTCAGAAGTAAATAAAAGAATCAGTGCAGACAGTGCAAAGGTCGGAGCAATGAGTAACAGAGCTCACCTGAGGGACGCGCCTCCACAATGTAACCAGTAACAGGAGCTGCACCCATGTCTCCTTCTGACCAGTGGATGGTGAGGGCAGAGGATGTTTTGATGATGGATATTTCCACCGGCGGCCCAGGGGTCCCTGCAGCATCAGAGGAACACATTCACATGTAGACATGGTACTTATTTGTGTTATTTTCCTGGGAGTCAACCTACAGAAAATAGTTTAATCCGACCTATAATTTATTAGAATGCACAATACGTCGGCACTAACATCAATATCCACTGGTATTAGTCAATTTTTAACATATCAGTATTGGTCCGATAAATAAAACTGGCCTAATAATAACAATAAGTATTCATTTCCACTTTGTTTCCATTTGTATCAGAAGGGGAAGGGGCAGAGGATGGTACTTCATGTTTGGTTCAATACAATACAATACAATACAATACATTATCCTGGGTTTCCTTTTAATACTTTGAGTGATTAATTGAGCATATTGCACTGTTTAATACGTAGGATCAATTGGAATTTATGTGTGATTGCATTGAAATAATATTTTGTAAAATGCCTTGAGATTACATTTGTTGTAAACTGGCAGTATATAAATATAGAGAATTATTAATTGAACTGGCAAAAATCTTGTTGGAAATTTGTAAGGAATGCTGTAAACAAGGAGCAGTGCAGGGACCAGTTTAAATGAACAACCATTTCTACCAAGAAGAGTGGTCATATATCCATTCATCCATCTTCTTCTGCTTCTCTGCGGTCAGGTTGCGGGGATAGCAGCGTAAGAAGGCTCTCCCCAGCCACTTGTTCCAGCTTCTCCAGGGGAATCACCAGGTGTTCCTAGGGCAGGCGAGAAACATAGTCCCGCCAGCGTGTGCTGGGTCTTCCCCGGGGCCTCCTACCGGGGAGGCCCTGGACACCAGTAGGTGTCCGCGTCTCACCTGGAAGGTGCCCAGGAGACATCCTGACCAGACACCCAAGCCACCTCAACTGGCTCCTCTTTACGTCAAATATCCAATTATACACTGCTCAAAAAAATAAAGGGAACACTCAAATAACACATCCTAAATCTGAATGAATGAAATATTTTCATTGAATACTTTGTCCTGTACAAAGTTGAATGTGCTGACAACAAAATCATTGTTGATTGTCAATCAGTGTTGCTTCCTAAGTGGACAGTTTGATTTCACAGAAGTTTGATGTACTTGGAGTTATATTGTGTTGTTTGAGTGTCCCCTTTATTTTTTTGAACAGTATACTTAATTTCTGGTGTGAAGTAATGTAAACTTTTGGAGAGTCCAGATATGAAGCTGAAGGAGAATCCAAGGAGGAAGCTAAAGTTTAGGGTGATGGCAAGGAGGTCTTAGACTGTTAAGGTTCATTAAAACAGAGGAACACAAAAAAAGCCTTTCAGTAGTTGTGACTGCTGAAATGCAAATTACTAATTTTCCATTGATTATTTAGATGGGTATAAAAAATTTAAAAATAAAAATAAAAAATGAGAGCAGAGATGTAACAATAGTCCCATTATCCTCTGTTAGACAAGCTTCTGAGTTAAGTAAAAATAAATTTAACCTTGGGTTACTTGTATGTAAATTTCATAACTGTATTTTGATAAAAAGAATTATTTTTGCAGGTAAATCAAATCTTTTTTTTTTTTTAATTTTCAGTTGGTGATCTCTAAATCTTTGGAAAACACTAAAAGACACTTTGAATGTTTAATACTCTAAATAAAATCATTTGATTTGAAGCAAAGTCTTAAGTGACAACATGTAGAAATTTCTGTCAGTTCTGCCCACCTTTCACAGGTTGAGCTGTGATGTTTGCTTCCACTGCTGATCCGTAGCTGACAGTGAGAGCTTGAACCCCAAACATATACGTTGCTCCTTTGATCAGGTCTCGAACTTTTAGCCATCGCTGCCAGCTCCCTTTCAAATCCACTGTCACCACTTTACTCACTCCTGTAGATTTTTGAGGAAAAAGCACTTTGTAACAGCAGACATGTCCTTTAGTGAGTGAGTGACTATGTTTGTGCATACCTTGTACAGGAGCGGTGGGCTGATAGATGACCCGGTAGCCTTCCACTTGTCCATTGGGAGTGAGTGGAGCACCCCAGGTCACGTTGACGCTCCCCTCCGTCACTTCAGAGAAGGTCAGGTAGCTCGGCCGGCTGGGCGCTGCGGAACAAACAGACCAGGGAGATCAATATATTCCTGTATATTCTGTATAATCTGTGTAATTTGTATAATATGTACATAGCTCTGATTTATATTTATATTTGTACAAAACATTTTATTTACAGCACATCAATATTATTCTCTGTCTATGTCTTCATACACCTGTTTATAAATATTTATATCATGTATAGCACTTCTGGATAGATGCAAACTACATTTCGTTGCTTGTACATGTGACAGTGCAATGACAATAAAGTTGAATTCTATTCTATTCTATTCTATTCTATTCTATTCTATTCTATTCTATTCTATTCTATTCTATTCTATTCTATATGCTGCCTAATGGTTTAGTTTTCAGGGAACTGAGTTGTAACGAACTTCCTACCAGACTGCAGGGTTCGGGCCCCACGGGGGTCACTGGGAGGTCCATCCCCAGCACTGTTAAAGGCAGTCAGTGTGACCATATATGGTGTGTAGCTGGTCAGGTTTGTGAGGTGAACACAGGTATCTGGGACAAAAATCACCTTCATCTTCTCAGTCTGGTTCTGATTGTCTCTTTGCCAGTAATGAATCTGGAACACAGTGAACAAAAGATTCATACTGTTTTGCCATTCCAAAAAAAAAACTTGTATTCAGCCTCATTCAAACTGAAAACCCTAAATATAACCCAGTGCAACCAAGTGCTTTAAAATTCACCTTAGTCGTTAATCTGTATATAATCTAGGTTTAAGGATAAATCCACCTGTACAGTGAAGGTTACTAAGAGTACTTCAATGAATTAAAAGCATTCGGAGAAAGTTGTAAAAGAATATCCAAAGCTTTAAACATAGAGCATAACTCAGCTCAATCCAT
Organism: Poeciliopsis gracilis; assembly: GCA_911649635.1. NCBI lineage: Eukaryota > Metazoa > Chordata > Actinopteri > Cyprinodontiformes > Poeciliidae > Poeciliopsis > Poeciliopsis gracilis. The sequence continues at coordinate 130,403 of CAJVRI010001078.1, read as the reverse complement.
CATCTGGAATAGCAACTAATTATATGTTAAGTGATAAAACATTTACATTTGTTATTGTATTTACACAACCCTGATGGATCTCAGAGACTCTTCATCCTCTCCTTATAGTAAAAAGTCCACAAGGTGAAAACACAAAGCTAGGAGTACGATTAAAAATGAGCGGATCTAGAATAAGGTGCAGACCACAGACATAAAAAGTAAATCTCGCATTGGGTTCTTGGGTCCAGGAAATATGGTGGCCATCTTGGAGTGGTCATCCCTCCTACTTGGCTAAACCAAAACAGCAAAAGATGCCTCAGCACTGTGGGAAATCTTTCATCAAATCAATGGACTACTGATGTAAGAGCTCAGGAGATAACATCTGCTTTAGATGTCATTATTGGAACATTATTGGTCATTTATAAGAAACCAATAAATTATTTCTGTTTTTCAGGTTTCAAATAATAAAATACATACGACTTTTGTATGTTTTTAGGTAAATATTTGCTTAAAGTTATGCCAAAAAGCATATATCTTCCACCTTAATGACAAGAAAAATAGATCTAAATATATTTCTCGTAGTTTTGGTGTCACTGAAGATTTTTTTTGACTGATGTCATTTTTCTGAAGCCTACTTTATGTCTTGAGTCAATTTTGTCTTTCCACCTTCTTTAACTCAGATAAACTATACAAGAACAGCAAATTAATTATTGTCTGATCTGCAGTTAGAAGGTGTTACTAGTGGTGAAAGACCACATCATTTATAGAGTCTAATTCAGAGCCAGTTTTCTGTTAAAAAGAATGGTCCATAAAGTGTACACAAAGAATAGAGAACCAAGAAAATGATGTGCTGAAAAGCACAGTGTAATAATTAATACAAGATGTATTTGGTATCTGAGAACACTTGAATAGGGTGTTCACTCAGTTGTACATAAGGTCTGATACTTTGCTAATATGCCAATAACATTTCAAATAGCAACATACTGTAAGACTGGTAATAAATGGTTTACATTTTTTAATTTCTCACAAAAACTGACATTGAAATATATTTTTGAGTGAACGCACTACCTAGCATTTATACAAAAATAATGTGCTGTTGCAGTTGGGAAATAAAACTGCAGCAGAGAGGTATACAAATGGCTCAATTTTCTTGTTATTCAGAATATACACCACTATGGAGCACCATAATCCATATTTAGTGCTTCCAAAGCTGAAAGTCGCGGCTTCCGAGAAGCACTTGAGGGCAGCATTTGACCATATTCTTTCTTCTAGGAGTTCTTACTGTAATAAGATACACAATAACTCATTGATGCAATCAGCAAAAGATCATATTATATATTACCTTCAGTGCACAGGGGGAAGTTCCATTTAAACAGGATATGCCTCGCTCTACTTAGTGAGAACAACAAAATAAAAGTTGAACTCAGTTTGTAATTCCCTCCATTGTTGTTCAATGAATCAGACTTTGCAGTTGGAATTTTCAGGACAATTAATTTTTTTGTTTGTTTTATCTATCATAGATGATCATGATGCTGATTATTTTTACTGCTTAAACTGTTGAGAATTGATTTAGTATTTTTGTCACTGAACATGTTTCAGATGATCAAAAAAAATCTTGTTAGACAAATGCAGTTTTCAAATAACAATATAATTTATTAGGACATAAACGATTAGTTTTTATGCAAACTACCATTATCATTTTGACTATTATGTGATGGTCTGTTTCTAAATTGCTGTCTTAGTTTTGTGTACTTTTGGTAAGTTGCCCACTAATGGAAAAGGGCCAATATTCCATGTTTTCTCCATGTGTGGTTCACTGGAGTCCCAAAGCCTTACAAGCTGCCTTTTAACTCTTTCCAGACTGATAAATATCAAGACATTATTGTTATTTATTCTTTCTATAAGTTAGGTCTGTGAGCCATACCACACATGCTCAATACATTTAATTTACAGAGTCATTCTTGGATATTGATTTTTCACTCAATCAGTTTTGCTCGTTTTGCGGAATGCACTGTTTAAAGCTATATCATAATTATGCACATTAGCTGCTGGCCAAGACCTCTCAATTCATTGTTTTCATTTGCTCCTCAGAAACATGAAAAGTAGATGTACAGTGGTACAACCATACATCTTTCACCCAGAAGCAGATCCAGAAACACAATAACTCAGCACAAAATATATTTTTCCAGAAATGTGACCCTTTTTAAAAATATACCTTTGCAAGGTTAGAAGAGAAGCAATTATCTCCATATGTAAATAAAAAAAAAAACAATGTGTGTGTCTGGATGACTGACATACCATCACAAACTGTCTTCTTCTCAATATAGACTATGCCTTTCAGTTTACTACAATTCCAACATTAAATTGAGATGACTAGCAGATCTAGCAGAAGCTAGAAGTTTGAACAATAGCAAGATTGAAGCTACCTACCAGGATGAAAGTGACAAATCATGTTCATCCTGAACAACAATACAAAACAAGACACCATTATGTATGTCATCATCTGCAGATTTGTGACGATCAGCAGAAGCAAAACATTCCTTCTGTTCAAGTCTTTTGGTAAATCTTGATAGTAGTTTTCAAAGAACTACTATCAAACAGTAAAGGAAGTCACAACCTCTAAATTTATTTATTATACTTTCTTTGCTGCTGTTCTTTCATCTTAATCTCTTAGCCCCCCCAGTGCTTTACAACCTGCTCCTCAAACCTGAACCCACCCATCTGGCAGTTTAAACACCATCCCTCCATCTTCTTCTCTGATCTGGATTCTGGGTGAACCACTTTTATGTCATTCCTTCGCTCTGCAAATATTACACTCCTTTCTTTAACATTTCTGTCCTTAACTTTGACACACACCAGTATCTCAAGGACAGATAACCTTGTATCTGAAGCACTAAGAGTGAGAGCTGGAGGACGAACAAAGAAATCATCCTGAAACCATTAAGGGATTTTCAGATTTTCCTTCCAATGTAATTATTTTTTTCATGTCTCTAAGACACTTGAAGACACAGCAGCATTAACCCTCCTTCAGGAGGCTTGATGTGGACACTTATTTTAAGCATTTATTTAAGTGTGTGTTTGAGTCCCACTTTGCCTTTCCCTAGGCAGGCATGTTGTATTTGTTCCCTTTGTGTTTGTGCCTGCTTCCCTGAGTCACCTTGTAGCCTTGGATGAGTCCATTCTGGGTCTCCAGGGGCGGCATGTCCCAGGTCACTTCCAGGGTGGAGGGAGACACGGCTGACACCTTGATCAACTGAGGCGCCACCGAAGGAGCTGCAGCCGGAGAGACGAGAGGTGCTGGTTACCGTGTGTGAGCAGCTGCATGTTAAAAGAGCGGGAAGTGAGGAAAATGTGCTCTACCCTTCCAATTAGAATGAGCCTCAGGCAGGACCTTGTTACGCCACTGTACTGCACATAAGAATGAACACTGAGCTGTGTGCACCTGAGGCTGGAAGAGAAGTCCATATCACCTTATTTCATCATTCCCCTCGAGGCTTTTCTGGCTCGCCCTCCTGCTACGCTTCCCTATTCTCTCCTTTCACTCCTCACTATGTGGTATGTATGGCCTACTAAACTCTGCAAACACATTCACACAGCACACTAACAAACACACTCATACACATGCAGGGGTGATATGAATGCAGCGCTGCTCTGATGCACTGCAAGTGGAAGTGTTTCTAAAACTATGTGGAAATCTATTTACCTCCATTCTTGTTTGCAGTTTACAAATGTCTTGCTGTATCAGGTATGTGTTTGTGTGTGTGTCTGTAATTGTGGTTTGAATGACAAAATAAGCTGGATGTATTAGCTGGCTCCTGCTTTGACTTTACAGTCCAAGTAAGAGAGGTACAGCCTTCACTATAAAGTTGTTGACCTTGTCTGGTATTTCATGATGGATACACATAAATGCTCCCTATCAAAGAACCCAACAGAGAATTTAAAAGATAATTTTACTGGAAAAAACCCACAAGAAAGAAGACAAAAAAGTCTAAAACTCCAATAAAACTAAAAATCTTTTTAACTGAAAGTGCACACGGTTCCTCAGTATCTTTGCACTTTACATGAAAGGTTGTTGTTGAAATCCTAAAAGCAACTCAGAATTGAGCATCTGCATTGGCTGAAAACAAATTTCTTATCCTTTTTCATCAATTATTTTGTTATTTTAGCTTTAGTCACAGCAACTTCAAGCAAAATATAACTTACTGTCATTCCTTCAGTCAAAAAGACTCGTGCTAACAGGCTATTGAAACAGTCTTTTACCTAAATGCTCTGAATTTACAGCAGAGGTAAACATTTACTTTTCAAGGAAATAATACTCTAAAACACACTACCAATTAGTTCAAGATACCTTTGAAAGCAGCCTTTGTAATAAATTACTGTAATAAAAAAGCCAATAAAAGGCAGCAGGTCTTTAACTTGTCCTGGGCTGGTGTCCTAACTAAACAGAGCAGAAAAACTCTTCAGAATGCTAATACAGACTATCCAATGATGGTCCATTCAACTTTAAAGAGTATGACTGTTTCTACTCTGCAAACAGTTGGAGGTAATTTAGAGCAATGCTTGCAGAATAATTTTGAAGAAAACTCAAGGTTACCTGGAAATGAAATATTCATGTCCTAAAGAAATAAATGGTGTATATAGCTTGTTATTGAATATAATAAAAACATAAAAGTGTAAAAATTCAAAAGTCTGAAATTCCTTTTTTGCGCCGAAGGCATTCACAAATCTCAACTGAGAAATGGAAAGTTAACCTGGAAACAACACTTTCTTCTGTCACATCTTACAATTATAAATATATTTCATGGTTGTTTCTTTTCACCTACCTGCCTCTCCAACAGACACCTCAACAGGAGCGGATGGACGACTCTCCCCAACAATGTTGTAGCTCGTCATCACAATATGATAATGTTTGAACTTCCTTAGTTCTGTAAACAAATGTCAAATCTTTTCAAAACATTTCTATTCTACTAAACAAGAAAGCACACATCTCCAGTCAGAAGTTTACAACTGACATTAATGTCAAAATAATGTCATAATAATTGTACAGCACATAACTGAGGATTTATGTATAATTTTTTTCACCCGATGTAGATTAGAGAACATCCCCAATGAAGTCACACTTTTGGACACAGTTCTAGTTATCTCGTTAAAAGTGAATATGACATTTATAACCATAATCAGTGTCTCAGTGTAAAGACACCTTTATGTTGATCGACTTTGTAACTTACGTGTCAGCTCAAACTCTGTGAGTGAGGCACTGCTGACTGTCTTGAAGGTGCTCTTGGCTTTGGAAGAGTGAAAGAAAAACAAATGGAGAGGAAATCAATTGTGCTTTGAGTCCAACAACAAACCGCTCAATTATAATGGGATTTTATAAAATCACTGTATTGAAGAGCAAACCATTCAACGATATTTTTGCTTCAGTATTGTTGCAGGACTTTATACTTTGGATTAGGTAGAAATTTTTTCACCACTCTATACCTACAGACACAGATGCTGCTGAGTTTGGGGAGTAGAGAGGAAAAAAAAAATCAATACCCCAAAACAGGAGAAAAATAGATGAACACAGCATAGTTTACAATGCAAATAAAAAGATCTATCAAAGCTAAAAATTGTCATTTGAATAGGGTTCTCTGAATTGGTGGAAGTTCATTCCAAGTTTTCCAACACCAGGGAATTCTGACACTATGAGGGTCCAACCAACCAATGAGAACACAACTGATGGCAACACAGGAGCGACGTCATGCATGTCACATTTAATATCTCAGTTTGCAGACTCACTGTTCCTTCTAAATTAATTGTCATAAAGGCAATATTGAATTGCAAATGATTAACAACTTTGTAAAATTTAAAGATCTTCATTTGAAGCATAATTGTACAAGACAATTAACTTACAGTTATTAAAAAGTAAAGTGCTTCGGTGATAAGAACTTCAAGCTTAAAAATGCCAGTGCAGTGCATTTATCAGGACTTTTAAAAACGCGGTTAACAGACAGTCTGTCAATACTGTTGGAGCATGTACAACTTGTAAATGGTGTCACTTTGTGTAACTCACATTGGTTAAAATTCAGCCAATCAAACAGTATAATGACTAAATGACACCAATTTATCTGTCAATTTTACTTTTACAATTGTTTCCAGTGTTTTTTCTGTTTGAGACTTTGAAAAAATATGTTAAGATTTGTGACCATATTAGCAACAACAAAAATATTTTTGTGAGCTGTGGAGCTATACTGATCACAAGCTAAAAATGGCAGACAATAACTTGTTGACATAATTTGCCCTTCATGGTTTCTAATTGGTTTAGAGTACAACACGTTTTTTTTAATGAGGGCCAAATACAGAAAAATAAACAAAGGGCCGGTGTTATGCCGAGAAATGCCTGCCTGCTGAGAATTGCATCCCCTGTCGCGGGAGCGCGCATCGCTCTAAACTCTCGCATATTGACGAGGAAACGGGCTGAAATCTGACCGAAAAGGAAACTTTTAAAGATATTCGTAACATTATCACGTTTATTAATCATGTAAGCCCTACAATTGTGGGTCTTATTTTGCTAATTCATTGAAATAAATACGGTCTTTTACGTTTATTGAGACGTATTTGTCAAACTTTTTTCAGTTTCTGATGAACATGTTCTCCGCAGCTGGTTTAAAATTCCCATATTTTTCTTTTAACACTATAATAGCTTAAAGCTTTACGAAAACGAGGCCCATTATATAGAACATTTTATATGACGCTTAACTGTCTAGTGTATTAATGTAGGGGAGATGCTTTTATTTCTGAGCCTGCTAATATTTGCATCCAATAACTTTGGTAAGACGTTCATTTTTATGGCTTCAATTCTAGAGCTGAAATCTAGTGTTAGTGCATGGATGGATGGGTTCTTAATGAATATTTCTTACTGTGTTGTGAAGAAATGAATGGCTAAGACCAAATAGTCCTCTTAGAGGTGAGGAAGGTCAAGCAGTGGCCTCCAAATGTCCCTTGCCAGAAAATGCATGCCCTGCAATTTGAAGAATTTGGATAGTAATGTGTTATAAAAAATGTTCTGACACATATCCTCTGAGCTACTAGAGTGACTTTCAAATCTGTATGACTCTTTTGAGCTGAAAAACAGGGCATGCAACTATCGGCAGCTCAAAATTCATTTTGCCAAAAAATGCATCCCCCCCAAGCTTAAAAAAACAAAAGGTTATGAGTGAAATAGCCTTTTCTACATAATCACATCTGTTCCCTTAATTCCTGGTATGAGTTGCATACCAATAGGAAACATTTGAAGAAAATAGAGAGGGCAAGCATATTTTGGCAGGCAGATCATAGGCTTTGCCATAAAATGCATCCTCCTGTTGACATGTAGAAATAAAAAATGAAGAGTGGAATAACTTTTTCTACATAACCAGAGTAGTTCTATGAGCTACTGCTATGACTTTTATGATATTAGCATAACATTAGAGAAAAATAGAGGGGATGCAAATATTGGCAACCTGAAAATCCATATTGCCAAAAAATGCATCCCCCTGCTAACTTGGAGAAATAAAGACTTAAGAGTGAAATAACTTTTTTTCTGCATAACCAATTTTCATATGAACAGGACAATAGACAGGGGATGCAAATATTAGCAGGCTCAGACATTAAAATGCATCTCCCCTACATTAATACACTAGACAGTTAAGCGTCATATAAAATGTTCTATATAATGGGCCTCGTTTTCGTAAAGCTTTAAGCTATTATAGTGTTAAAAGAAAAATATGGGAATTTCAGACCAGCTGCGTAGAACATGTTCATCAGAAACTGAAAAAAAGTTCGACAAATACGTCTCAATAAAGCGTAAAGACCGTATTTATTTCAATGAATTAGCAAAATAAGACCCACAATTGTAGGGCTTACATGATTAATAAACGTGATAATGTTCCGAATATCTTTAAAAGTTTCCTTTTCGGTCGGATTTCAGCCCGTTTCCTTGTCAATATGCGAGAGTTAAGAGCGATGCGCGCTCCCGCGACAGGGGATGCAATTCTCGGCAGGCAGGCATTTCTCGGCATAACACCGGAGCTCCATCTGTTGTTACTCCGCAGAGCTTGACCTAGTTAAGCCCCATCTTTTCAATTGACACAGCTTCAAAAATATCTTTTCCCGTCGTTGTGCCTTTTAGGCTCATAGTATCAAACAGCTCCTCCTTACAGCAAAAATTATCATCAGCTTTCCGCAAAAAAATGAACAGTTGCGCGGTGTCTGTGCTCTCATCGCACGCTATCGAGTAAAAATCAGAAGCACTAGCTTTGTCTCTCAGGTGAAGTTTCAAGTTAGCTGACAAGTCCTCTATTCTCCGCACCACTGTATTTCTGGATGAGCTCACATTGTTGAAATCAGACACTTTTTCTGGGCACATTATTTCTGTGACTTTGATGAAATCACCGTCTGAAAAGTTTTGCGACTTCATAACTTGCTGCTGTGGCGTTTTCTTGTATTTTATTAGCACAAAAAACCTGCTGTTGAGCTTACGGGCTAGCTGCCATTTGCTTGACTTTCTGTGTTCGTTGTGGACCAGTGTACGATGTGTAGGTCTGATGTTTCATCTCATAGTGCCGACGGATATTATCCTCTTTCATCACAGCAACATCTTCATTGCAAATCAAACAGACACACTTTCCGTTGATTTCTTTGAAAAAAATACTCATCTTCCCACCGTGTTTGAAATCTCCTACACTCACTTGCTATTTTGCAATTCTTCGGTGTTGCCATTTCTGGTGACTCACGGTAAAAGTTTTTCTTACCTAAAATTTCGTTTCTGTGGCTGGCTCCATCTAGTGTTGAAACTGAGAAGTGCAACAGAGTTGAGCTCAAGCTTTTTGTGCGGGCCATATTCAATTATATTTTCAGAATTTGCTGCGGGCCAATAAAAACTGGCTGTGTCTGTAGGTATAGAGTAGTTTGGACACCCCTGGAGTACAATTTGGGCCTAATATCTGTCTGTCACTGAACCAGAGGGAGATTTTCTGTGTTACAGAGACTTTATTTTCCTAGAATGACTAGTTGCTCCAGTGTTGCTTCATATTTTTTTTTAAAGAAATTATGTTACATGTGCAATTGGTCACACTCTAGAGCCCTGAGATTCTCAGATTTGGTTGACCCTTTCTCAATTGGGCAAGAGGACAACTTGCAAAAAATAAAATATACTTTAGATTACGGTAGATTGTTGAACAGTTAAGTTAGCGGTGTTTGTGTACAGAGTTGACATAGCAGCTTGCTGATTCTATAAAAATCAGATCTACTTACCTGTAATGAGGGCACTTGTGCTATGGTTTTGGGTTGTCTGAACTCGGCCATCCCTGGCAGTGGATCCATTTGCAGGGAGCTCCCTGTAATACAGCCTGTATCCAGTCAGGACTCCATTAATACTGTCTTCACTGGGGCGCTAGAAAACATGCAAACCGACATATACATTTCCATAGACATTAGTAATACATTTCTTCAAAGACAACTTGTGAGCCTATTATAATTTTTTCAACTGAGCTATTTTTTATTTATTTATTTTTGTCACAGACCGGACAAAAGAAGGCCATCAGAACTGCATTTGCACTGTAGTTTATTAGTCTTCCACATTAAAAGGTTAAAGTATTGGTCTTGCAGTAACTTGAGGTGATGCTTCAATAGGTTTGGGACTCTCATAAAGGGTGATGAAATTGCTGGTTACTTTGTGTTTTCATTGCTTCTTTCTGCTTTGACATAAGGCTACAAAGATGAGAAAAGACATTTACAGACAGTAGAGAAAGAGAGGCAAGCTGTAAAGTACTCAGAAGGGATCTAGTGACTTTTCCTCTTCTTCTCTATTTCCGCTGTTGCTGAATTGACTGCTGAGGGCCCCTTTCAACCTGTACCACATTGCCTGCTGGTATATAATCATTAAGAGTTGGTCATTTCTCTCCTGGCTAAGTCAGTCCATCCCTCTGTTCTTTTCTACTTCCCTCCGTGCTTAAAATTTATCCTCACTGCTCTTTGACATTTTCTGCTTTAATAAATAAAGATAACCAAATTCACAGACACCAACACAAAGCAAATTTATTTACAATTAAAATCTGACAAGCCTGTCTCTTAAAGTAAATGATTAACGTGATCTTTTAAAATATAGTATGTTTAGTTGAGCTCTATGTTTAAAAAGGACAGATGTTATGTTCGAAGAAAAGAAATACCTTCCACTGCACCATCACTGAGGTAGTAGTTGTTGGTTTCACTGAGAGGATCACTGGAGGCTCATTAGGAACTGGAAAGAAGAAAGACAAAAATATGAACAGGTAATTGCTTCATACAGACATCAGCTCTACTCCAGGTTTCCCTTCATTCTTTAACCATTCCAACCCTGGTCTTTACCATCCGGAAGAGTAGTAACAGCCTCTGTCTCCTTGCTGAGGACACTGTCTCCTATGTCATTGGTGGCCAGCATTCGAATCTTGTATGATGTGAATGGCTTCAGCCTAAACAACCACAATCAGAATCAGCTTTACTATTCAAAAAGTGTGCACAAACAATAAATTTCACTTAAGTTTCAAGCACTCACACCAAGTGTAAGAAGCAAACAGACACATTGTCAAATTTCATAGGAAAAATGGTGTTAAGGGATTTCTTTGTCTGAATATAATCTTGTTTAAATCCACATGTTCAAACTTTAACCTTCATATTAAAAGACAGAAATCTGTTGCACAATCATCGTCATGCATAATTCACAACATTTATCTTAGTGTCATTTCCCATTTTTAACCATTTCACCTGCCTAACATTAGCAGTGAAATTGGTACATAAATAAGTATTCTGGCAAAATGACATGTTGTGGGTTCATGAGATAAAACAAAACAAAAATATTCAAAATTGTTCTTTAAAAGGGTTTACCTTGACAGAAAACAATTGTTTATATAAAGTTTATTAAAGCTTCCTGATGTTCAGAGAACCTAAAATTAAACTCAGTTAAATTGTGTTTCCAAAGATTATTAACTGGTTTATTAAACTTTGAGCAGAATCTCTGGGTTTCTGGTTTTATAATACCAAAGGAGCAAAGAGCGATGAGTTCTAGCAAAGGGATGTAAAAACTAAAAGCAAAGTGAACTTTTATTGGAGTAACAATGTTCTCACAGCGAAACGTTTACTGTGATTAATATGTACTGTGATGTTTTTCCCTCTCAGACAATTATCCAAACAGGTTGAGGTGGTAACACTTATCCATATTTCCAGTTTAGCTGGAAATATGGATAAGTTAATGTAAGTAGCTATTTTCTTGAAATTATTTTCTGCCTTACGATCTGCCTTTGCTGCATGGCAAAGTGAATAAATTGCCATGTCCAGGCATTCTTAGTAGGGCAGGAAGACTGACGTACACTTAACGGTTTCCAGACACTTTGATCAATATATGAAACTAATTACAGTACAACAGTGCTTTGCTACATTTATGTTATTCCAAACTTGCAAGGTATTTTTAGGGTGAAGTTGTTTTTTGTTCTTGTTTTTTCTATTCTGTTTGTCTTACTAAATAATAAATGCTGCCACAATAAGGACACAGGGACTGCTTTTGTCCTGGCTGATAAACCTCAGCTAGCTACATTAGCATTGAAGAAGAAAAAAAGCACATTTAAATAGTTTGTTTAATAACATTTTGGATAAGATGGCCCCATGTACTGCAAATATATCTTCAAGCAATCACATAATGTGCAATACTATATCAAAGGGGCTGTGTAGAAGGTAGTCACCATAGCTTACAAGTGTCTTCAGTTCACACTTTGCATGCCACTAACACATTCAGGCAGTTTTAATAAGTGTAACTGAATGAGTAAATAATCTAACTTGAAACAGATTACTGTGTAGAGAAAATGCTAAAGGAAGAGTTTGAAACATGGCTAAGAAAAGAAAACAGATTTATTGCAAGTTATGTAGTTATCACAACAGTAACCAATATAACCATATATTTAATATTGAGGAGTGCTGATTAACAACATGCTAATTATTTGACTGTGCAGAAGCAGCCTAATACCAATGAGGTTTGTGTCTGATCGGAATGGACTGTACCTATCCACACCAAATAAAAAGATCATTTCAATGTTTTAAAGGACTCTGATCTACATTTGATCATCTCTTGTAGAATAAATAAATAAATAAATAAATAAATAAATAAATAAATAAATAAATAAATAAATAAATAAAAATAGACACTAACTTTACATTCTTTAAAAGACAATTAGTGAGTCATGAATATTAACGTAGGGATGACAACATTACTCAAAATTAACACATATTTTCTTAACTGCTCTCCATATTTTTCTTATAAGCCTCTACCACTAAATTTCAGCATTATGAATAAAAACAATGTTTATAATATAAATAAATAAAATATAAATGATATCAATAAAATTAGTATGAAACTATAGTACCTAAAATATACCAACTTCATCAGCCAATCATTTCTTTGGAGTTGTTATTGTAATGACCATTTCCATATATTTCACAGATCCCCATTTATTCCATTTGTGAAAAATATAAAACAGATTTCTGTATTTTCCCCTGAACAAATTTGTTAAAATCCAAATATTGTTTTGTTTATTGTAAGCTGAGTGTATCATTACACACCTTTCTGGGTCTTGGACTGTCCTATGAGTCACCGTTTGAGTTATTTTGGTATGTATGACGCAGGGGTCTCCAACTCCAGGCCTTGATTGTCTCTGTCCTGGATGCCTGCTTCAGCACACTTGAATCAAATGAATGGCTAGCTTCTGTAAAACTTGCTGACATGAAACAAACTTAATTCTGCCTTTGGGTTCAGTTGTATTGAAGAAGGAAGAAACTGTAGGACAGCGTAACTTGAAGACTGGAGTTGGAAATGCCTGGTTGAACTTATTGCCCTGATTGTAGATATCTGCAAGTTTAGGATCTAATCAAATTTCTTGTAGCCATTTCCTGACGTATAATAACACAATTTGGAGAGCGGTGAAAAAAACCTTACATTGTTTCTTTCCCTAGGGGAAACCAGACAAATGGATATTCTGATTAAAAAGCACAATACTCCACAAACAGATTTCAGCTGCATTTATTTTACAGAATCTTTTTAAAAACCTTCTTTAAAAAATACAATTATTATTATTCCTCAGTCTGGGCTCTTGTCTGCACTTAATGTGTGGACCACAATTCGATGGTAATAAAAATAAGTAACAAGGGAATTTATTTGTCTCTATGATGAAAGCCAGTAAATGTGGAGTGTTCTGTAAGTGATTAAATTTGCTGTGTCTTAGGCTTTGTAGGCAAATTTCCCGACACGAGATACTCAGAGCTCCTAACTAAGCCCTACTAAAAACAAGAGATCAAATAAAATGTGTAATGCATAAAAAATACGTACTCTTCCATAATTTATTGCCAGTCTTTTTCTGCTGTAAATTATTGCCTATCCTTCAAAGGCATTTCTTCAAGTCATAAAGAGGAATTCAACTACTTACTAAAACGAAACAAACATTTAAAATGCTGCTGTGTACTTTTAACAGCTTAGGATAAACATTTTTCTAAAATAACCTTCTCACCTATTTTCAGACATGTTTTGCTCTTTCAGTGGCCTTAGGAAACCACACTAATGCTTGAATAACAATTAGCCTTCACCTTTACTAACTGTCTCTAGAGTCAAAGTGTTTTTATTGCAATATTCAAACAACATCTACATTTCTCCTCTGTTCAAGGTGAAGGATATTATTAGCCCAGAATAACAATATATATCAGCCAATTTAAAAATGCCTAACTCTAGAGGCACTTGTTCTCAGAGTGACATAAAGCAGTAGTAAATCATAAAATACTGAAATTCTTTGATTTGGTTTACTTTAACATTTTATTCTTTATGTGAAAACACATTGCCTTCTAAGTCAATTTTGTTGGGAGAGACTTGCTTTTATCTTCAGGGGTTAAGAAGACAGATGTTTGTGAAGCCGCGGTTTCATACCAGTTTGAAGGAGCGATCCACCTCAATCCAAGAGGAAAGCTACTGTGACCACAGAAAGTTGCTTTATTTTATTGCTTTGATTTTTCTACCTGCACATATATCTTACAATTACATGCATAGAGGGCGAAAGTTGCCATGGTTAGAAAAGCTAAGTTATTCCTTGTGCTAATTGCTGATAAAAGTTCTTTTGAGTGTCAGCATTACATGACCTTGATTTAATTTCAGTAAAATAGGAAAGTCCTGGAGTGAAAAGTTGCCTCTGTTCATGAAAAATTAATGACAGTTCACAATAGACACAACTGAATAGCTTTATTGTTGCAGCTTTTTAAACCATTTTTAATTAATGTTACATTCTGGAAAATGTTATGGGGTAGCCTCCATTTTATAGTTAATTTGACGTGAAAACATAATTTTGCTTTGATATTATTAATTTGCAAAGTAAAGTAGAAGATTTGGGCACAAATTGCAGCTGCTTTACTGATACCTGTGCGTTTTCTTGTATCAATTTATGCAACATATGAGGCCAAGAGGTAGAAAAACTATATCCTGGATATTTACATTTGGATATCAGAAATGTTATTGAACCCACTGTCTAAAATGAATTAGAGCCTTCCATAAAAGTATAAAACCACTTGTCACATTTCAAGTGCCCCACACATTATGAACACAAGTAAAACAAGTAACTCAAAGTTAGTCAGCTCAAACATCTTCCTGCATGGTCTCCGGGTGTTTACAGATCACCCAGGGGATTACAGAAATCAGCCAGGAATTCAGCAGAAAGCAACAGAGGAGAAGTGTCCTCCTATATAATTATCAGCTTGGCTCAATGAGGGACCAGAAAACGCCCTGCAGATTTGTGTACAAAAAGGAATAGAACATCAGAGACACTAAGCCTAAACTAGTGGGGAACCAACAGTGCTAGGAGGTTGTTAAGGACAATGTTTGAAGATGTATGTGTGAAAAATGTGCCTGTGCACATAAGTCTGGGGGCTTCTAGAGTTTTGTGGAAACAACAATTAATAATCAGGAAAAGTAAGCATGGGTGAGCACGTGGAAATGCAAGTTAATTTCTCCATTCTTTGTTGCAACAAGATCTCAGAAATGGCATCAAAACAACAACAGCGGTTCCACAGTGACGGCAGGCAGACTGTCCCTGAGGCAGGTCGAAACAGAGAGAGCTCACTTCAGCATCTCAAATAGCTCTGTGATCACTCGAGAAGAAGAACTCTTAAACAGTCACGAAGCACACTCCCAACACTGGTAAAAAGTCATCACAGCCCCACTTCTTAGGCTTTGTTGGCAAAGTTAGAGCCTGACCGATGTTGGCCGCTGCCTTAACGACACTATCATAGAGAGCAGGAAGATGGGGATGTGAAATGGAAGAGACAATAGTGCTGAAGCCTCCTTCAACTGGCAGAGCAGGGGTGATGCTTGAAGTAAAAAATACCTCGCTGATAGTTTCTGAAAGCTGGGGCTGTTGATGGATGGAGTGAGAAAGGGAAGGAGACAGGGACAACAAGAGGGGTGACACATGAAAAGGCAAAAGCTGTTCTTAAGAAAGAATGGACAGAAGACACAGTCAAGCTTGAAAGCTCAGGACAGAGACAGATGGAAAAGGGATATAAGGAAGTTAGAGCAGTTCCTTCAGTGCTCAGGTGATATGCGAGAGTTACTCCCTGGTTATGAAGTAGCCATGTTCATTTTACCACAACTGTTGACTCATTCTTTGCAGGATATATATTTTTTACTTTACTGTAAATAAACAAATGTTTCTTTACTGCCAAGTTTGCACAAAGTTGCTTAGGCTATTTAAATTAATGCATGATCAATCATGCTAAAAATCTAGGACCAGTATTTTAACAACTTAATGTCAATAAATTAGTTACATAGATTTTAACGTATTGAACATTTCAATGCAATTAATCATGTTGTTCACATGCAAAGGTTCTGATCCAAACATTTGAATTGGTTTGTTTCTGGTATGCCTGGAAATTTGCTGCACAAGCATCTAAAAACAACAATAAAAGATGACAAAGCTGTTTCTCTGGGTTTCATTTTGCTTCAAAAACACCACCTGATTGGATGCTGGAAAATACTACTGCTGTGTTCAAGTTATGCAAAAAGGAGCTGAACTGTCAACAAAGATATTCAAGACTAAAATACTCTACTTCAAATGAAATATCTATCTCAATGCAACACATCGCCAACAAACAGCAGTTAGCACAGATGTTCCCAAAAGTATCAATAGTCCTTATTTCTAAAAGATGATTTATTCAAAGAAACTCTATCAATCATCAGGACTGCTTTGGACTAATTTGATGGTTGAAGAACCTGAAAAACAGATTAAAAACAAATATCTTTATTGCTGAGCGCACAGCACTATTTGTTTCATGATTTTGAAGTGAAAAGGGTTTTGGGGTGTAGAATATTGCTGGTTTTTGATTAAATGCTATTAATTAATTACAGGACCTACACTTAACTTGATTAAAAATGTATCAGTCTCCCTACTGTGAAAAACATTTTAAAATTAATGTTCTAGACAGTTTGTTCCCATTTGCTCCCAACTCCATAATGCAAATGTGCCCACATAAATTACATGCCCACCATGCAAAATGTACGCATGGTGGAAAATATACTCTTCAGACCCAAACACCCTGAACACAAACTTCCCAATTGATGAAAACAAAATGGGTCTAAATAGTTTTCACTACAATTTAAACAGTTTGGAGTACATTAGAATTTAGTCCTCTAAATTCTGGTCAAATATATAAAGTTCTGATAGAAAGTTCATTGTGACCAGAAGTCTTTACAAGTCTCTTATCTCTCTGGATTTATAGAGGTGTTCTGTGATGGGTTTAGAAATTTGTTAGAGAGCCAAAGGAAACAAATCACAGCACAGCAGATAGGTTAGGGTCAGGGTTGTGGAGAAGTTTAAACAGTTCTTAAACCATATTCAATCTGAGAACAGGACAACTGCTAGTTACCCACATGGGCTGCATGGACGAGTTCTGACAAAAAGCCTGAATCATGTTGACAGATCCAATATCATCTGGTCAGACAGGAACAAAATGTATGCATGGTGGAAAATATACTCTTCAGACCCAAACACCCTGAACACAACCTTCCCAATTGGGAAGGCACTGGTGTGTTTCACTGATGGTGAAACACATCAGTAGCAGTGTCATGCTACTGATTGGATGATGGTTTTCTTAAAAGTTTTTGTGGCACTATGGCATTTTGACAGGCAGCTGGACAAGAAGAAAAGCTGAGAGAGAAGGGGATGGTACAGGCCGGGAATGGAACTGGAGACATCTGTAGTCTCTGCATATGGACTATGCAAAGTCCATATGCAGAGACTCTGCATATTGCAGGGACTCCTTATGCAGGCTCTGCATATGCTTCTTCAATGCTTCTTCTACCATTGAAGAAGCAAACTCTTCTTCAATGGTAGATGAAGAAGAGTTTGCTTCTTCAACTACCATTGAGTGTGTGGTGCCGTGTGGCACCGTGAGGACACTAAACTAAAACCAAGAAGATAGAGCACATAACACCAGTCTTAAATTTCCTGCACTGGCTCCCTGTAGCTCAAAGAATAGACTTTAAAATACTGTTGTTAGTTTACAAATCAAACGACTTAGCACCACAATACATTAAAGATTTGCTGTTGTTGTATCAGCCTGCCAGACCTCTCAGGTCTTCCGGGTCTGGTCTGCTTTGCATCCCCAGAACCAGAACCAAACGAGAAGAAGCAGCATTCAGCATCTATGCACCACAAATTTGGAACAAACTTCCAGAAAACTGTAAAACAGCTGAAACACTGACTTCCTTTAAATCTTGACTAAAACCCCACCTGTTTAGAGTTGGATTTGACTCGTAGTCAATCACAAATTTAATGATTATTGACTAAAAGTGCTGCAATTGTACCTACATATTAAAAATGTTTTATTTACATTGTTATGGCACTTGACTTAATGTTTTTGATTATTGATTCTATGTTGCATGACTTTGTGTTTTTGTGTTTATTATGTAAAGCACTTTGAAATGCCTTCCTGCTGAAATGTGCTATACAAATAAAATTTGATTGATTGATTGATTGATTGATTGATTGATTGATTGATTGATTGATTGATTGATTGATTGATTGATTGATTGATTGATTGAAGCTGCTCAAATTGGAGACTGAATGGATCTAAATCCATGGCTATCCTGGAGGAAAATCTTGTGACAGAGATTCATCTCCAGCAAGCCACTAACAAAGCAGGGCTAGAATGGAGTCGGTCATGAGCGACGATAAAATAGCAGAACAGACTCATGACTGGACAACAAAGTTACAGAGTGACAAAGATAAAACAAGCCCATCCCAGACAAGATTACACAGTGGATTTAGACTTTGTTTCTAAAAAACATGACTAGTGAATGAATGTCAAATTGAAGCCTTTAGCATCTAATGATCTGATTCACTCCCTAGTAAAAGACAAAGAGTTGCAACTGACTTTTGTAGACAATCATGCTGAAATGTTCATTTTTGCTTCTTCATCTAACAAGTGTGTCTGTATTTTTGCATACCTGTCAACTGTCCAGGAAGTCACATTGTGTGGGATGTCAGCTGTGAGGGTCTTCCAGGGCCCATTCGGCAGCTCCTTGAGCTGCAAAGTGAAGTACCTCAGAGGAGAGGAGCCAGAGCCACCAGTTGCCCAGTAAACACGGAGTCTGCGAGCCTCCACCTCATCCTGAGGAACAGAAAGCTTCCTAGGCGGTTGGGGGCGCTCTGCAAGTGAGGTGAGGAAGGGAGGCAGAGAAATGAGGGCCAGGGAGAAATAGTAAAGATGAGATATGTTCCCTTTATAAATGAGATATGCTCCCTCATAAATATGTTCCCTTTAACGCATTTTTGTAACATTTTAGGAAAATGAAGATATTCAAAAGTATTTTAGCCATAGCAAATTATTGGGACAAGTTTTTAATTTGGAATTTTCTTCATAATTATTCTTATTTGAGGAAGTTAACCCTTGTGAATACCACTCAATGTCAGTCAAAGTGTTAATTTGTATCAGCTCTAACCACCTAGTTTGTGGTTACTGACCTGAGAATATAAAAATGGAGCAAATTTACAATTTTTAAAGTGAACTGCCATAGCCACTTTCAATGAGGAAAAAACCTCCACATTTCCCATTACATTAAATAATAACAAATGACATGAAATGGCTACATAGCAATAAACAGTACCTATAGAATCTTCTATATATAACTGGCTTTCAGAACTTCTAGGAAGCTTCATCTCAATTAAAAAGTTCATTTATTTCAAGAAATTATTCAAATTAAAACATACAAACTAGATTCTTTACAAAGTAATATATTTCAGATGCTATTTCTGGAAATAATAATACCTCACAGTGAATAATAATCCAAACTTGGGTTTCTTTGAAACAAGGAATATTAGAAAATCTACATTTTCTACAATATATGAATCTTTATGATTATGGCCACACTTATGCAATCACGAGTAACCATTTATCATCGTCACAAGCAAATTACAGGCTGGACTGTTGCTCAGTGCTTCAGAGTCCTCAGTTTTGCATTATATTTAGAATTTTTTTTATTTATTTATTTTTTAATTTTTGCTAAACTGTTTAGATGTGCCTGTAAACTCTTCTTATCTTTTACTTTATTGTTTTTCTTACAGGGGGAAGGCAAAAGAATAAAGGAAGTTTATCTCCGTAGTGTAATGAAAAGTGTGCCTCGACTTCTGCACATGTGGGTTGCACTCCTCTACAAACCTTTGCAACCGACTTTGATATTTTTCACATCTTGTCAAATTAACAATTTAAAACTATTTAAAAGATTATTTTATTTTGATTATTTTTGTTTACTAGTAAAACATAATGATGGCAACATCATGCTCTAAAGATGAGTTTGCTTCTGCATTTGAAAGGAACATAAGAGTTAAAACTACATCCTGGTAAATCCAAAAACATTCTTGGAAAAGAAAGAGACTGACATACAATCCACGTCTAAATCTAGATAACCTAAAAGATTCCTTCCATCCCTGCTGACTGAGCTCAAGCTATTAAACATAGAAGCCAATGCACAACAATTTCAGCTTGTGGCCATTTTCCTCATGTCTGGCAAGTGTAACTGCAAAAAACAAGGCTTTACATAGGACTGACCTGTTAATTTTATTTGTAAGACATTTAAAAAAAATACATATTTTTTAGAGTTTTGGAGCTGCGACAGACTGGCGACCTGTCCAGGGTGTACCCCGCCTCTCGCCCGGAACGCAGCCGGAGATAGGCACCAGCACCTCCCGACCCCGTTAGGGAGAAGGGTGACGGAAAATGGATGGATGGATGGATAGAGTTTTGGAGCTGACATCACTGCGTGTGACGTTTACGTTGCTCGGTGCCATGTTGTTTGGCCACAAATCAAAACAAACTTTTTCCGGTGTTCCCTTTCAGTCGATTCACTCGGTACAACACATAAAGTACGGGATATCACACCCCTCGTGACCTAACTGAATCACACCTTTAAGCAAATGACGTGTGATGACGGGTGGCAGGCCTCGCCTGCATATAAATACACCCCTGTCACCATCATTATTCAGTTCTTACGCTCTTCACCTCGCTGAGAGCACCTAATCTCCAACCTGTGCTTTCTAGCTGCTGCTACGTAGCATCGCTCTTTTTCCAGAACTAGCTTAACTGCTCCTGTTGGTGTTAGCTAACGCTGCCTGCTGGTTAGCGTGTCTGCCCGCTGAGTGCTAGTTGTATTTCCCATTTGTCTATTTTTACTTTTTTGTTTCGTGGTTCGGGAAGAGCACTGTTGATAATATAAGTTTAGTTAGCTGTTAGTTAGAGTGTAGCTGCTATCAGGATCAATAAATTCTTTGGTGTTGGTTCAAGGGTTCAGTGAAACATTAAATGTATAAGAAAACATTAAGTGTATAAGAAAAGTCTTCTCCAAAGTATAATCAAACATATTAAGACATTTCCTTAAGAATTAAACAGCATGTTTTGAATTAGTTAGTTTTAAATCATATTACTTGCATGCGAAGTATATTACTGAAATACAATAGGAGTAGAAAACTATAAAATATTTCAGAGATTTCAAAAGAGCTTTTCCAAATTAGACAATCTTGCAGTTTTAAATCCGAACGTATAGTTACTATTTTTTAGCATTAGATTTTGTTCCAGTTTGTATAAAACAGAAACCACTATCTAAGTTGAAGCTCTGAGGCAGAAGACAAAACAGGCCTAGGTGGAGGTCATAAATTCTCTCTGGAATGCATACAACACATAAAGTACGGAGGAGACTGGTACGGAGACTGGTTTAGGAGGGTTTTGTTTTCTCTCCATATATTTTCTTTTGGGCTCTTTAGCAGGAGGTAATAAAATTAACATTGGAACAGCCCTGCAAGGAGAGGTCACACCTTCTAATGCATACAGTTAGGGCCAGAAATATTTGGACAGTAACACAGTTTTCGTGAGTTGGGCTCTGCATGCCACCGCATTGGATTTGAAATGAAACCTCTACAACAGAATTCAAGTGCAGATTGTAACGTTTAATTTAAAGGGTTGAACAAAAATATCTGATAGAAAATGTAGGACTTGTACACATTTGTGTACAAACACTCCACATTTTAGGAGCTCAAAAGTAATTGGACATATAAACATAACCCAAACAAAAAAGTTTTTTTCTCAATATTTTGTTGCGAATCCTTTGGAGGCAATCACTGCCTTAAGTCTGGAACCCATGGACATCACCAAACGCTGGGTTTCCTCCTTCTTCATGCTTTGCCTGGCCTTTACAGCCGCAGCCTTCAGGTCTTGCTTGTTAGTGGGTCTTTCCGTCTGAAGTCTGGATTTGAGCAAGTGAAATGCATGCTCAATTGGGTTAAGATCTGGTGATTGACTTGGCCATTGCAGAATATTCCACCTTTTTGCTCTCATGAACTCCTGGGTAGCTTTGGCTCTATGCTTGGGGTCATTGTCATCTGTACTGTGAAGCGCCGTCCGATCAACTTTGCAGCATTTGGCTGAATCTGGGCTGACAGTATATCCCGGTACACTTCAGAATTCATCCAGCTACTCTTGTCTGCTGTTATGTCATCAATAAACACAAGTGACCCAGTGCCATTGAAAGCCATGCATGCCCATGCCATCACATTGCCTCCACCATGTTTTACAGAGGATGTGGTGTGCCTTGGATCATGTACCGTTCCCTTTCTTCTCCAAACTTTTTTCTTCCCATCATTCTGGTACAGGTTGATCTTTGTCTCATCTGTCCATAGAATTCTTTTCCAGAACTGGGCGGGTTTCTTGAGGTGTTTTTGGGCAAATTTAACTCTGGCCTGTCTATTTTTGGAATTGATGAATGGTTTGCATCTACATGTGAACCCTTTGTATTTGCTTTCATGGAGTCTTCTCTTTACTGTTGACTTGGAGACAGACACACCTACTTCCCTGAGAGTGTTCTGGACCTCAGTTGATGTTGTGAACGGGTTCTTCTTCACCAAAGAAACTATGCGGCGATCATCCACCACCGTTGTCTTCCGTGGACGCCCAGGCCTTTTTGAGTTCCCAAGCTCACCAGTCAATTCCTTTTTTCTCTGAATGTACCCGACTGTTGATTTTGCTACTCCAAGCATGTCTGCTATCTCTTTGATGGATTTTTTCTTTTTTTTCAGCCTCAGGATGTTCTGCTTCACCTCAATTGAGAGCTCCTTTGACCGCATGTTGTCTGGTCACAGCAACAGCTTCCAAATGCAAAACCACACACCTGGAATCAACCCCAGACCTTTTAACTACTTACTTGATTACAGGTTAAAGAGGGAAAGGCCTTTTGAGTTACTTGCAGCCTTTAGAGTCCATTGTCCAATTACTTTTGGTCCCTTGAAAAAGAGGAGGCTATGCATTACAGAGCTATGATTCCTAAACCCTTTCTCCGATTTTGATGTGGAAACTCTCATATTGCAGCTGGGAGTGTGCACTTTCAGCCCATATTATATATAAATTGTATTTCTGAACATATTTTTGTCAACAGCTAAAATAACAAAACCTGTGTCACTGTCCAAATATTTTTGGCCCTAACTGTATATTTAAATGAGGGGAATACACATTCTTATAAAATGGTTTGTTTTACAGCAGAAGTTCGAATCTCTTTGTGCTGAGTGAGAGATTTCCAAAAATGCACTTTTGTTTTGTCTGTTTCTGTTTTCCTTTCAACTCAGGTAATTCTATGTTTGTCATGTGTTGGACTTTTTGATAATCCGGGTGTAATGCAGTTGTAACATTCTGTATTGCATTGAATTCTTTGGATAAAACTCTGGAAATATCTGAAGTCAGCTGTCGTATGATTGTTCTCTGAAACTCCACTGTACACGCAGAGTTCCTGGAACCCAGGAGATCAGAGGAAAAGTAACGAGCAATTAAATATAAGTAGATTTACTCCTCTGATTTCAACAGCATGAAGCAAAAAAGGACGAAGCAGAAGTCTTCCTTTCGCCCCTGTTCTCAGGAGTGCGGCTTCGCACTTCATGAAAAAGACCAGCAAGAAGCATGCTGCTTTGGGATTGTCCACGCCAGCAGGGCATTGTTGGAGCCGTACGCTTGTGCTTTTTGTAGCTAGCTTCGACGCTCCACGCTTGAACAGCGGGTCAAATTTGTGCAGAAAGTACTGGGTGAGGCTACCGTTTCACAACAAGACCCCATGCTCTCCGAGTCTAGGAATCCGGTTTCGTCCGAGTCGGACGAGGACGAAGGGGCCAAAGCTTCCACTTCCAACTGGTCGGTCCCCGCTCCAAGCTGGGCATACCATACGGAGTACGTGGACGGGTTCGCCGAAATGGCTCAGGATGATGATAATGTGCTAGACGTCGGCCTGGAAAGTCACAACCTGTCTGAAGACGATGATGATGACTTTTCCGCCGACCAGCACCCTTCTGCTGCCGCCGCATCTCCAGGGGGTCAGAACGACATGTTGAGTGGCCTACCCCTCCTCCTGCTCTGAAGGTGTCCCAGTTCACTGGATTCTACCATCCAACGGAGCCGGCTACGGTTAAAAACCGCCTGCCCATCTTCCTGGATTTTTGTTTCAGAGCTAACGTCATCCTGGAACAAACCGTTGTCCACCCATGTTACGGCTACGGGCAGTACGTGGACCTGGAGGGTGCCGACAAAGCCGGTCTGGTTAATTTACCACAGATGGAGGCGTCTTTGGCAGCTTACCTGGCGTCATCATTCAATCATGGGGTGGGCAGCTCTGCCACCCTGATCTCAAAACAATGCAGGTTTTCCGCATACCAGTTGGACCTATTGTGCTCAAGCAACCACTGCTCGCTCCCTGAGCTCGGCCACCATGCTTCAAACTTAACAAGCTATGTGCTTGCCGAGCTCGGAGCTGAGATGCCTGCTGATAGCCATCTGACCGCCCTCTTGAATGAGATCAGAATCACTGCGGATTATATTCTTCGCACATCCCGCTGTGCTTCCACAGTGGTCGCTCAGAGACAACTATGGTTAACCATACCATACCATACCATACCAACTTTATTTATAAAGCACTTTAAAACCACAGCTGATACAAAGTGCTGTACACAATAAAAACATATAAAAACTCTTACAGTTTAAAACAAACATACAATATAAAACTAGATCTCGCTGGAGTTGAAAGCCAAGTAAAACAGATGTGTTTTAAGACGAGCTTTAAAAGTGGACAGTGAAGGGGCGTCTCTAACCTGCAAAGGCAGGTCATTCCATAACTTAGGACCCACGACAGAGAAAGCTCTGTCCCCTCTGAGCTTCCTTCTAGATCTCGGTTCCTCCAGGAGCAACTGATCTGCAGACCTGAGCGACCGATAAGTTATGTAAGGGTAAAGAAGCTCAGCGAGGTAAACTGGGGCAAGATTATGTAGTGATTTAAAAACAAACATAAGAATTTTAAAACGGATCCTAAAATATACAGGCAGCCAGTGAAGTGAGGCCAGGACAGGAGTTACATGCTCTCGTTTTCCAGTTCCTGTTAAAAGTCGTGCAGCTGCATTTTGAACCAGCTGCAGACGTGAGAGCAGAGACTGACTGACTCCCAGATATAGAGAGTTACAGTAATCCAGTCGAGTTGAAATAAAAGCGTGGATCACTGTTTCAAAATGCTGCCTGGAAAGAAAAGATTTCACTGATGCCAATCGCCTCAAATGATAAAAACTGGACTTAACCACAGCTCTAATTTGGTTGCCCAATTTAAAATCACTGTCCACCTTAAAACCAAGGTCTGTAATAACAGGTTTAAAATACACCTCCAAGGGTCCCAGGTAAACAGAGGAGGACTCACAGGAGCCACTGGGTCCGAACACCATCACCTCTGTTTTCTTTTCGTTAAAATTTAAAAAGTTCAAGGCCAACCAAGCTTTAATATCACCTAGACATGCCAGGAGATGTTTGATGGACTGGACATCTTTCTGCTTCAGGGGCAAATAAATCTGGCAATCGTCAGCATAACAGTGAAATGAAATCCCATGTTTCCTAAGGATAGAACCCAGAGGCAGTAAATAAAGACAAAAAAGCAGTGGGCCCAGAATTGAGCCTTGTGGTACACCATATGGCATTGAAGCAGTAGATGATTCAGAGTCTCTAATATTTACTGAAAATGTTCTATCCTCCAGGTAGGACCTGAACCAATTAAGAACAGTGTCACCAATACCTACAATGTGCTGTAATCGCGATATTAAAATGTCGTGGTCGACTGTATCAAAGGCAGCAGTGAGGTCAAGTAAAATCAGAACAACATGATTCCCAGAATCACATGCCAGAAGGATGTCATTAAAAACTCTTATTAAAGCAGATTCTGTGCTATGAAGAGTTTTAAAACCTGATTGAAAAACCTCCAGAATACCATTCTCATCTAAAAACTGTTTCAGCTGATGGTATACAATTTTTTTCTAAAACCTTGGAAAGAAAAGGCAGCTTCGAAATAGGCCGATAATTTGCCAGAACATTAGGATCAATGCCAGGTTTTTTAAGCAATGGCTGCACTACTGCATGTTTAAAACTAGCAGGGACCACACCTGAGGACAGACTGCTATTTATAATTGCACAAACAGGCTGCACTATGCTAGATAACACATCTTTGAAAAGTTGTGGAGGGACAGGAAAACGCTCTCTGACGTTCCTGATAGGGACAGAGCCATATACCTGGACGAGCCGGTGTCAACAGATGGGCTTTTTGGACAATCCCTTGATGCAATCCAAGCGAAGTTTGAGCTAAAGGAAAAGCAAACTGAAGCTCTTCGTTGCATCATTCCCAGACGTGACGTCAGGTCCAGGCCCAACATGAACGCACGCATGCCGGTGGCAACACCTGCACCGCCTAAGAGAGCAGCACCACCCGCAGCTCTCAACACTACAATTTCACAGCCGTCGAAAAAGCATACTCCCCGCCAGTCGGCTTGGCGCAAAGGCCTCCTCCGGGTTTTCAAGGAGATCTGACGTCTAGAAAGAAAAAGCCTCAGTCATCCTAATGACGTGAGACAGCGTGACAGCAGAGAGGCATCAGAAGCAGGGAGACCAGATTGCCGCTGCTCATCCGTTTTTGCGCAAACGGCATCTTGCTTGTTCTGTTCAGGGTTCAAGCCCCAAGAGGCGCTGCGTTTTCCTCACACAGTCTCCCAAGCACAACACCCCAACGCACACTGTTTGCACTTTCAGCCCCAAGTTTAAGTGGGTTAAATATTTCTCAGGAAACGAGGGAAAATGTACGAAATGTTTGTGTAACTGTTCCATATGTTTCAATAAAGACTGCAATTCCTTTGCCAAAAAATCAAACTCAAAACACTGTGTGCCGCAACGTGCACAACAGTCAAACGGAGCTGCTCCTCTCTGTTCCAGCAGAGGGCAGCACTTCCTTGCCAACAGTGCGTCAGGTCAGCTGTCTGGCTGCACGCTTGCCTCTCTGGCGCGCATGCGCACTTTCCCCATGGATGGAAAGGACCGTTGCTACGGGTTACCGATTGCAGTAGCCTTCACTTAAATAAAAGCCTTTTCATAATAAATAGTCATAAAATGCATAAATAGGAAATATATACAGAATAAATAGGGTTTAAAGTAGTTTAAAATAAATGTAACAGCTTCCCCTTATGCCCGTCCCGTCATACACACAGAGGAGGCCAGTTGTTTGAATTTTCTGTAATGAATGGTCAAAATAAATTAGCACAGTGAGCTTCCCTACTGGTTCATCAGGTTTGCGCGTACACAGTGGAGCGCTCAACAGACTGTGTGCCACAAACAATCATTACTATTAGCTTAACAACATATTTTTCTAACAATTGATCGTATAGTGGTATTTGATTATTAATACTTCTTTAAAATTAATTTAATACTATCCGGTCTTCTTATAAATACAAAAATAAATAAACATAGACAGCAGTCAAATTTAACTAATAAACTATTTAACAGTAACTTCTAACTGAAACAGGGAACAAACAAACTGACAGGCTAGTAAATACAGCAAACTAACAACATAATAGACAAACTGACAACTCAACTGAAGAAAAACTGACAAACATAACCGACAACGCAAATCACTGAAAAATAATGTAACATAATTACCTGTAATGAATGGTCAAAATAAATTAGCACAGTGAGATTCCCTACTGGTTCATCAGGTCTGCGCGTACTGCAATAAAACTCCACATCAGTCTTTGAGCACACTCACTATGACTGTTCAGAAAAGAACTAGATTTGGTGACTTACCACAGTGGAGCGCTCAACAGACTGTGTGGAATTTACAGTTTATCCTCCTATTTATAGGCTACCAGTAGGGGGCGCCAAAAACCACTCATCACATGGTAATTAAAAAAACTTATTTTAGCAAGAATTTCACCTGTAGCTATTATCCGTTACATAAAGAAATAAAAAAGATAATTACAGACAGTGTAATTTATATTCATGTATAGTATTTTGTTGGTTTGAAACTGTGTGAAATATATTTACTTTGTCAGCAGTTAAAATGGTCAGGTGTGAGAAAAGAAATCTCTTATTCTGAAGGGTCACATTGATGTGTAGTCCAGGTGACTAGCTCCAGCCAATCGGATTGCTATGTTCTCTGGCTAGAAAAAGGGGAGAGAGCGAAGAAGAAGGAGAGAGAAAGAAGAAGCGAGGAGTTGTGCTGAGTAAAGGAAGAAAGATAAGACCAAACCGCCGATTAGTAAGGCTACCAGCCGTTGGGAACGTTTTCCTCATTTTTGGAGGAGGAGCTTCTGAAATTCTTTTATTGACTACGTTCAGAGTGTTATCTACTGGACTCGGTGAGTCAAAAACTGTATTTTATTTTCTGTGAAGAATATTATTTGTGAAATAATTTTATTTAATCGAAATGGAAAGGTAAAGCAACGCATTTCCGTTGGTCTATGTTCAAAACCGTTGAAGTAACGGATGAGCTGAATTGGCGAGTATGTTGCTTTATTCAGCACAGAGAAAAGTTAAAAGAACTTTTGTTATGCTTGTGGTTATTGAACCAGGCCTTTTTAAAGTTCTACTGGAAGCCGACCGGGAAATTCTGGAGCCGATTGCCGAATTGGATTCCGATAATGAGAAACAAGATGGCGAGCCGTTAACCCAGGAGCCCTGTAACTGTCGTCTAGCAGGAGCTACGCCCTCTGCTGGACACAACGAATCATCCAGACTGGTATGATCTGCCCATGTTTCCTGCTAAGGAAAAGCGGATTCTGAGAACCGGAAATAACCCTTCAGGATCATCATAGAGAAAGACTTTGGTTTGAAGCACAAGTTATTCAGTTTTTTACTGGATTGTTCTATTGTGTTTTAGTTTCTTTTCTCTTTTGAACTGCATTCATTTACATTGTTGGTGTGGAATGTAAAATTTTCTGTTGGGTCATAATAGAAACAAGAAATAGTTAAAATAGGAGATTAAAGAACCATAATTTCTTAAAAAAGAACTAACTAAAATAGATTTTAAAAGATTAAAATCAATTAGATCAACAGTATTAACTTGAACTTAAATAGAACCTAGTTTAAATAAATAGTGTTCTTAAAGCCTAACATTAGGTTCAAAATTTCAAACAGGGATAAAATTAATTATTCTGAAAGAACAGGAGCTATTTTGAATTTGAATTTGTGTCATTGTATGTCAACTGTTTGTAATTTTTTTTCCTCTTTCTCAACAAATAATAAGCCGGCAGTTAAACTTACTCTTCTAGTCTGTGGTCATTTATACATTTACACATTTTCTACTCCAGTAGCCAAACCTAGCATTGGTCTTATTGTCGTTGTTTAACTACAATTGTGAGTGTTACAAATGCACCCGGAACACAGGCGTTTTCTGAGGTTCGCTTTTGAGGGAATAGCGTATGAGTACCTGGTCTTACCCTTTGGTCTGTCGCTCACCCCTCGCACATTTACGAAAATTGTGGAGACAGCACTCGACCCTCTCAGAGAAAAGGGAATTCGCATTGTAGCTTATCTGGACGACTGGGCTTTAATAGCCAGTTTCAGAGAGCAGGCGGCAGAGCAGCTGCCGCAGGTGCTGTCCCACATTCAAGCCCTGGGATTCTCTGTAAACTTTCAGAAAAGTTCACTGAACCTGAGTCAACAGTTCTCATTTCTGGGGCTGGAAATATGCTCCCTGTCAGCTCGAGCTTGTCTCTCAGAGCACCGGTGCCTCTGTCAGTTTCAGTTGGGGTGCAAACTGCGCTTCCACACTGTCTTACAGATGATGGGAATGATGGCCTCCATGATCGCAGTGGTTCCACTCGGACTGTTGAAAATGCGTCCGATGCAGCTCTGGATACGCTCTCACTGGCTGAGCACGGCACAGCACCTGCACAGAAGGCTGACGATAACTGGGTCTTGCATGTCAGCACTTCGCCCGTGGAGGGAGCCCAGTCTGCTGTACCGTGGGTCTCCACACGGTAGGGTGTCCTTTCGCAACGTGTTGTCCACAGATGCCTCTTTAAGAGGGTGGGATCAATATGCGATGGCGTAGCAGTGAGGGGGTTCTGGACATTAACCCAATCCAAGCTCCACATAAACTACCTGGAGTTGCAAGCGGTCCTGCTAGCTCTGAGGCATTTTTGCAGGGTTCTGATGAACCAGCATTTTCTGATAAGGACAGAGCACAGAGGATGCAGTCTCCATAGCACTGCACTCTGTTCTTTCTCACCTAGACAACAAGAACACTTATGCCAGAATGCTGTTCTTAGACTTTAGTTAAGCATTTAACACTGTCATTCCATCACAACTCATTACCAAACTCACAGACCTCGGCATCAGTTCACTCATGTGCAACTGGTTGCTCGACTTCCTGACCAGTCGACCCCAACACGTCCGGCTGGACAATCACTTCTCATCCACCATCATCATAAACACCGGAGTGCCACAAGGCTGTGTGATGAGTCCCTTCTTCTACTCTCTCCACTCACGATTGCAGACCTGTCCATGGCTCTAACGCCATCATCAAGTTTGCTGATGACATCACGGTGATCGGCCTCATCAGAGACAACGATGAGGCCGCCTACAGGGAGGAGGTGGACCGTCTGGCTGAGTGGTGCAACAAGAACTACCTGCAGCTGAAAACTGAGAAGACCAAGGAGCTCATTGTGGACTTCAGGAGGAACGCTGACCTCCACCCACCCATCCACATCAAGGGAATAGCGGTGGAGCGTGTGAACAGCTTTAAGTTCCTGGGAGTCCACATCTCCGAGGACCTGACCTGGACAACCAACTGCTCCAAACTCATCAAGAAGGCGCACCAGCGCCTCTTCTTCATGAGGACCTTGAGGAAGAACCACCTGTCCTCAGAGATACTCACCAACTTTTACCGCTGCACCATTGAGAGCATCCTCACCAACTGCATCACAGTTTGGTACGGGAACTGCTCTGTCTCCGACCGGAAGGCGCTGCAAAGGGTGGTGAAAACTGTCCAGCACATCGCCGGGGCAACGCTCCCTGCCATCAATGACATCTACAGGAAGCGGTGTCTGAAAAGGGCCGGGCAAAATCACCAAGGACTTGACTCACCCTGCACACACACTCTTCTCTCTCCTGCCCTCTGGGAGGCGTTACAGAAGCTTACGGACCAGAACCACCAGGCACCGGAACAGCTTCTTCCCCACAGCTGTCACGCTCCTGAACGCCTCCTGACACAAACTATAAGGACTGTACCCCCCCATCCCTGGACTGTTCCCCTCACACACATACATGATCTATATACAATCTTTATATAATCTGTAAATCTAATTTGCCATTATTTAAGCTGTATTATAAAACAACTAATATAACAATCCATTCTTCATATTCCTGTATATTCTGTATAATCTGTGTAATTTGTATAATATGACATAACTCATTTATATTATTTTATTTATAGCACGTCAATATTATTCTCTGTTTATATCTTCATACACCTGTTTATAAATATTTACATCATGTATAGCACTTCTGGATAGATGCAAACTACATTTCGTTGCTTGTACATGTGACAGTGCAATGACAATAAAGTTGAATTCTATTCTATTCTATTCTATTCTATTCTACAATACCACTGTGGTGTCCTACATAAACAGACAAGGGGGCATTCATTCACTTCCCTTGCTGATATTGTCTCACAAACTGCTGCAGTGGTGCAGCGTTCATTTTCTGTCTATCAAAGCCACTCATGTTCCTGGGCACCTGAGTTTGGGAGCGGATCTGCTGTCCAGGGGAGGCCCACTGGTGAGGGAGTGGAGACTTCATCCATCCGTGGTTGTGCAGATTTGGCAACGGTTCGGCAAAGCTTCAGTGGATCTCTTTGCCACCAAAGCCAACACCCACTGTCCCCTATTCTTTTCCATAACGGATCACAGCACTCCACTGGGAGTGGATCTGCTGGCTCACCCATGGCCCAATGTGCTTCTGTATGCTTTTCCCCCTGTGGGAATGATTCTGCTAGTGCTGGAGAGAGTACACAGATGGGTTATGCGTACTCATTATTTCCGCATGGTATGCGGAAATAATCAACTTGCTGGTAGCGAAGCCTTGGAAACTCCCCGTCCGCCAGGATCTCCTCTCCCAGGCAGGGGGAGGGGGAGAGTATTTTATCCACACCCAGAATTGTGGATGCTGCATGCCTACCTGCTGAGAGGTCCAGTTTGTTAGCCAGGGGCCTTCCTTTGGATGTGGTTGGAACCATTCAGAGTTCCAGAGCAGCTTCCAGTAGGGGTTTATATGCCTATAACTGGCATGTTTTTGAACAGTGGTGTCACAGCAAAAACATTTCCCCCTTCCAGTGCTCCATTGTAGAAGTCTTGACATTCCTACAGGGGCTAGTGGATAAAAGTCTGTCTTTCTCCACAATTAAAGTTTACTTGGCTTCCATCTCTGCTTGCCATGTTGGGCTTGATGGAGAGACACCAGGTGTTCATCTGTGCGTTTCTTAAAAGGGGTCCGTAGACTGAGACCAGGGATAAGATCTAGCGTTCCTTCTGGGATCTGACTGTGGTCTTGGATGCTCTTTGTAGCACTCCATTTGAGCCCCTTGAGTCGGTTGATTTGAAATTTCTGTCATACAAGACAGCTCTGCTTCTTGCTTTGGCGAGTGCTAAATGGGTCGGGGACCTGCATGCACTTTCGGTGCACCCCTCGTGTTCAGTTTTCAGCTGATGGTCTAAAGGTCACCTTAAGGCCAAATGCTGCATATCTCCCTAAGGTGATCTCTTCAGATTACAGCACAATGACCATTGAGCTTTATAGTTTTTATCCCCCTCCTTTTGCTTCTGAAGAGCAAGGAAGGCTGCATTTTCTGTGCCCAGTACGTGCACTAAGTCTTTACATCAATCGCACTCAGAATGTTCGACTGTGTGATCAGATGTTTGTGTGTTTTGCCAATCCAGCTAGAGGCAAAGCTCTCTCCAGACAGACTCTCATTGGGTCTTGGAGGCTATTTCTCTGGCTTACAACAGCAAGGGCCTCCCTTTACCTCGTGGTTTGAGGGCACATTCGACGAGAGGTGTGGCGGCATCCTGGGCCCTTTTCAGAGGGGTCCCTGTGAGTGAGATCTGCGCTGCAGCCAGCTGGTCTTCACCGCACACTTTTGTTCGGTTTTATCGTCTAGATGTGACAGTCCCTACTGTGGCTCATTCTGTTCTTTTCGCTGGGTTGGAGGTTTCAAACTAACTCAGTGTATTTGTATTAGGTTTGATGACTGGTCTGCGGGGCATGTATATATGTCCCATACTCTATGTGTTGAACCGAGTGAATCGACTGAAAGGGAACGTAATGTTATGCATATAACTACTGTTCCCTGAAGGAGAGGAATGAGGTACAACACCTTTTCTGCCCCGCAATTCAGCTTGGCTCAGTGAAGAGCGGCCATCAAACTGAATAATGATGGTGATTTACCTGTAGATTCATATGTATACATTTTTAAAATGTTTCTGTTTTTTCATTCACCATTTTTATTGTGTGTTTGCAGGTTATGCACTCAGAGACTCTGAGCCTCAGATGTACTGGTTAGACTAATATTTGCACTTATTTTTGTATAGCAATTTTTCTATAAAATGTATTACCTCAGATGGTCGCCATATTTGTTACCTGTAATGTTCACCGACACAAAATTCTAGGACAGGATTTATTTCATTGCATGTTCACTTACCTGAAATATGTTAAATCCAACAAGTATTTATTTGAAGTGTGATTTATTTCATAACATTTTCTTGTCACCTTTATTGTTCTCTCTTAAATGTTTTAATTACATATCAAATGGTTAAAGATGGGCTCTTTCATCTGGTTTGCTTGTTACATAAAATTCAGATTGTATAAGTGTTTACTTTAATCACATAAAATGTTTATTTAAAGATGTAATCTATTTCTTTACATGTATATTTATTATATGAAATATTGTAATTAAATTTTTACTTAAATAATCTATTTCACCTGTTTACATGCAACTTCAAGTGCTTGAATCAAACATTTTATGTTTACCACATTAATTTATTAAATGAGAAAAAACAGCCACTTCGATGTTATTATTAAATTCTACACATATTTCAATACAAAATCATTAATGGAACAAATGCAATTTTCTTTTTTACTATCTACATTTTACATAAAACAGTACTGACTACAAACATTTCAAAAGAATGAGTACAGAAAATCTCTTTTTTCAATCTGCATTTTAATCATCAGTGCAGCATTGCAGTTGCATATTAACATGTGTGGGTTTCATTTGCATTAGGTTTCACAACCACACTAGAACACATGTTCACTAAGCTGCAGCACACATGCACAATCTTGTCAAGACATCTCACCTCTTCATACACAAATCTAAGAAGCAACTTAATTGATATACTTCTGTGTAACATTTTGAATTTATTCCTCATACAACTGATCACTCTTTCCACATGAATTCTGAGGTGAGCTAAAGCTCACATGTCTTAAACATCTTCAGCATCCCTTTAGTGAATGACGGCATTTTAACCTCAGCACACAGAGGCTTTATTATCAAAGCCTCTGTCCGCTAACATAACGTCCCCATGTAATAAATTAGAGAGAAGGCCACAGTTTTCTGTAATGTGCTTGTCTGATGCACATCTGTCCCAACCCTTACAAATTCAAAACAGTCAACAATAATTGCTACACATTTTCCAAATGTTTCCAAAAACTGAGGAGGCACTGTGGCTTGTAAGCAATGCCTCTCAGGCCAGCATACAACACATCAAGGGTGTCAGCAAAGGCAATAGAGTTTTATGGGCACATTAAAAATATGGCAAAGATGCTGAACAGGTAGATCAAGTCTTAGACGCATTAATGTGAGTAAAGCCATCTTCTGGTGTTTCTGTAACTTGCTACCTCACTTGTTGATCCTCCATGGTTTTGCTGTATCGCCTCTTTAATTGACGCATGTCGGTCTGATGTTTACCTGGCAGTGACCCAGATTAAGCACTGAACCAGTCTGGATTGAGCTCATCCATTTCATAGGATGGTTTGCCTTGAAGAGGACATATCAGAACACATATCAGTATTAATACTGTAAATTTGATAACACTAGTAAGGTAGTTTACAACACAATAATGGAATAACCTTGATGTCCACTGACAAAACTCGGACTATGCTATATAAAACTATAAGCCTGACTTAAACAAGGTTGACCCACTTAAATGAACTCAACATAACCGAACATGAGTGACCCGGACAAATTATAGCAAAACATTATGACACAACACCAACAAAGCAAATTTAGACACTCACCATGTCTGAAGCAAACTTGTAGATAACTTGAGATGTTGGAGAAGGTGATATTAGGACATCTCACCGCTGATACCAGGACATTCGTCTCCATCTCGTTAGCTCCATTAGCTTAGCTCCGTTAGCGTTGTTTACAAGCAGGAAAACTGTGACACTAAAATCCGTTTTCCATCTTTTTACCGTTTCGGTCGTGTGATCAGACATTACATCCAATAACACAGCAAGTTTGTACCATCGCTAAATTACTTTAAGCAACTTAAAATATTCAAAAATTCAAAATATCTGTGAGACAGTCGGTTATGTTCTGTTCTCGGTTCTGTTTGTGGCCAAACAACATGGCGCTCAGATCCCTTCCGCCTCGAGCAGTGACGTCAAGCTCCGAAGCTCTAATTTATATGAACAATCACAAAAAGTCTTAAGAACACATAGTGAAGTTTGTGTTTGTACAGTGAAAAGGTTCATGGGGTGTGACTACTTTCACAAGGAGCTTTATATATCTATCAGTATGAGCTACAGTGGATAAAGGTTTATGTCAGGGGAGTCAAACTCATTTTGATTTTGGGCCAAATCAAGGTCTTGAATGCTCTTAAAGGGCCGGTTGTGCCAGAATGTATTGATAAAACCTGTTCAAAATCTGTTAAAATATCAATGAATTCTTAAAATTAAATAATATTATTGAACATCTTTTCAGTCCCTCCAGGATTTTCCGATTCGTTTTGCTATAAAAATCAAAGTGTTTGGAAATATTTGTTATTTCAGCTTATTTATGATAATAAGTGTGACTTTTTATTCCTTGCTATAGATCATGGACTTCAATCTGACATCAATTAAGACTGAGGCAGCTGTTTAGAACAAATAAGAAAGCTTGTGACAATTTTTGAGTAAAATCTGCAATAAACTTCCAGTTTTTGCCGCATTTTGTTGAGTTTACATGAATTTGCACAATAATTCTTGAGTTTATGTGAACCACCACATTTAATGCCTTCAACATCAACAAAAAACATTTCTCAACATGCTGCCAGTGTGCGTGCATGCACGTGTGTGTGTGTTTATGCATACGTTTGTAATACCTTGTGGGGACCACGTTCCTTGACACATACTACGTTGTGGGGACTCACTTTTCCTGGTGGGGACCCCACAAGGGGAAACAAAGGGAAACGCTGATTTTGGGTCAGGGGTTAGATTTCAGACTAGGGTGTGAACTGATTTTTGGTTACTGTTAAGTATGTAATGGTTAGGGTTAAAGTAGGGTGAGTGTAAGGGTAGGGTAAGTGATAGGGTAAGGTTAAGGTTTAAGCTGTAGAAATGAATGAAAATCAATGGAAAGTCCCCACAAAAATAGACACACAAACGTGCATGCGTGTGTGTTTTTGTCCTTGGTATTCAATTACAAGATGAAGGATGGATCTTGGAGTTGCTATCTCTGTACTGCTTTGTTCAGTGATGAGTAGACCTCAACACAAACTCGACACACGAGTAGAAACGCGCCTGCAGGCTTAACTGTCTCATTTTGGGGAGCATTGACCTATCGATTGAGTCCAGAAATAAAAGCATTATTGATTGTCTCTGGAGTTTAATTAATCTACATTTATTTTGTGGAAAAAACCAGATCACAGCCAAGCACACGTTGATAACTACACAATGCTCAGCCTCCTACACTCAGCCTTATCACAAGTAATTTGGCTCAAATGTGTTTGTCTTCTTCTCCCCCCCACACAGCACCGTTGCCCAGTGCCATCAAAAGCCGACTTATTCTCTACTGCCTTTCTGATACCATCTTCTTCTGAATGCCGGTTGTCCTTTTTTTCTGATTCACAGTTGAGATTTTGTTCTGATAATAAACTCATAATTGTAAGAACAAGTGGACTTCTGTCAGTACGAATACTTCTGCTGCTGTGAAAATGGGAAGACAAGCGAAGAAAACAAAGGCAGAGATGATGCAGATCTTTTCATTCTGTCTGATGCCTTGTTGATGAACAGCCTGAAAAGAAAAACACTGCACTAATTAAACTCTGTAGCCTATCTTTCCCTAACGCTGATACTAAGAACTAAAAAGGGAACCTTTGAGAGAGACGGACGGAGTTTGGTGTTTCCAACCCCAGAACTGGTCTGATGATGAAGAAGGTGTTGCAGCAGGAGGAGGTGGTGGATCGATGAAGGCAGGGATCTCTGTTGGTCTGATGAGCTGTCATCTCTGCCGGGATGGTGAAGTCACACAGGACTTGGGTCTTTATCTTGATCTTCCTTGATCTTGCCTTGATCTTCATCTTTGCCTTGGTCTTTATCTTTAACTTGGTATCTTTATCTTTAACTTGGATGGTCTTCCTTTCCAAGGAAAGGAAGACCATCCTTTCCTTGGTCTTCATCTTTGTCTTTGGGGTCTGAACCCAGCCGATGAGAGAAGTGCGATTTGAAGCCACATGTTGCGGGGCTGATGGGTTGGTCCCCATGCGCAGGACAGTCTTCGGCTCTGTGGCCCCGTTTCTTCTTCAGCTGCAGAGTTCTTTGTCCATCTCGGTCTTGACTCGAAGCTGCCTGGAGGATCCAACCAAAGATTCCTCTTTTGCTCTCCCCTTATATAGGGTTTATACCCGCTTTCGGTGCATTTTCATTGGCTAACACTGTTGCTGTGCTTTATTGGGTAACTTGTTTGGACAGATGAACTCATCTCCATCACTGTCTTAGAGACATCTTGTCCTGATGTCTGTGCTAATGTCTCAGGGTTGCTCAACGTTCCTCCCATGTCCTTCTATGTCCAAATAAGGCCTTGGTCATCTCTGCTTTCCGTTAGTCCCCATTTTACCCCTAACCTTTCCCCTACTTATCCATCTCCAACGCATCATCAGTGATCTTTAAAAGCAGTTACATGTTTTACACCATTTCAAGTTTATGTTAGAATCACATTCATAACTCTTTTAGTTTCTCTGATTTAGCATTCATTTATAATTTTATGATAACCACAACTTATTACTCTTTTATTATTATTTGATACCAAAGTTAGTTACTTGTTTTACTTGTAAGTTTTCTCACGAGTGTAAGTATTGTTATAAGTAACCCAATATTAATATAAGTACTTTACTTTAAATCTTATCTAATTACTCAAAATGTTTAGATTTCATCCTTTAAAACTTTTATGCTTTTAAACAAGGACTGGTCTCAGCTATTTTTATACAGCTGCAAGCTGGAACCTTACTTCCTCTTTTTTCAGGAAACCTGCTGTTCCTGTCTCATCTCTCTCTCTGACTACGATTTCTTATGATTAGATAGAAAAAATGTTTAATTAAAGCAAAGGAGACAAAAACAACACACACAACCAGATTTATTTTATTGCAGTCTGGGTCTGCTGTTGGATCTAGATGTGATTTGTGTGACTTATTTTAAAGTTAACTTTATTGATTGTTACTGTTAACTAAAATCTCCAGCATGGGGAAGTGGGATGATCTCGGATTTTCCTGACAACACACTCAGATTTTTTTTTATGGAATTTATTTGGTTTCCTTGGGATCATCCTACAGAAATCTCTATTTAACTTTTCTGTCTTTCAGTACAAGAAGGAACCATTCTGTGACTGAAGTGGAACAGAGAGCAACTATATCATATTATCAAGAAATCCTGATAATGATACATTGAATGTTACTGTATCTTATCCAATTAAAATGAACTACATATAACAATACCTTTGAACATGTTATCACTATTTCCAAGATCTACAAACATTCTTTAAATTGTTGTACTTATATGGTTTTGTTGGTTTTTGTTAGACCTAGCTTGTCATAGTCTGTGCTGCTGAACTGGCAGGAGATCAGAAATGGACTGCATTAAAGTCTGAAAGTTATTAAAACAAAGTCCGTGAAAAGCCAAGATGGTTTGATTATTAAAAATATTTAAAAAGTGAAGAAGAATAATATTCAATAAACTATAGAAAATGCAAAGATGATGATAACATGATGAAGCAGATAGAACGTGGTAGGGAGTTCTTTCACAGTTTTTCTGTTATTTTTGAAACATTCTGGAATTTGAACCAGCCTGGATAATAACTAATAATAAAGATCTTATTATTTCTAGATTCCAGATATAATACAAGACAATGCAGAAATTTTCCAAGTGTGGGTTTGGGCTGTTTATGTTCTGTTTAATAACTTCTGAATCAAAACAAACTGCTTTGCTACATTTACTTTTGCTTGCAAGTTACAGAATCTTTCAGGCTGTCAGTGGTCATATTTTGGCAAAGTGAAAATATTTTCAGTCTCAGGCTTTTAGAAACTGAACAGCAGGAGAATAACAGTCAGAGATAAACATCATAAATCTCACCACAGGAGCAGGCTGTCATACTCTTTTTTTAGTCTGTGTTTTTCAGAAATCATCTTACTGTTTTTGTTTACGCTTTGCCATGAGACCACCGAGTGCCAAGATTAGATGAAATGTTACTGGGAATAACAGCATGTTTTCTGCCCTAAAATCCTAATTGCCATAATTGCAAAATAATGACAGAAGTGTTGATCAGAAATAATTACTGTGGTTTACAAAATAAGAGATAGTGTACTGATGTGGTTCCATGCCTGTTTTTTTTTTTTTTTTTTTCACTTTAATTTTTAATGACAAAGAAAGTAATGGAAGCAGCAAGGCTGTTGGCAAGAGATATACTTAATCCCTTCTTAGGCAAGAGAGAAGTTAATTTGAAGTTGTTCTGACTCCCCAGGTTATTTTTTTACATTTCTAACTCTCAATGTAACTCGGCAGGAGATCTGGTATCTGGAGGGCTTAATATTCACAGTTCTGTCCACAATAGTCAATAAATGTTATTTTGTCCTGTTCTGTACTTGTTAAATTTTCCTCTACTGTTAAAAGGTCATATTTTAATTTGTGATCATTTTTAGTGGATTGTAACATGTATGTTCATTGACAAACTGCTTGTTGCTGAGGACCTAAAAACCTATGAGTCTTGTTTCTGCAGATTTCACTCGCTGTTCTTTCTCTGATCTCAATTTCTGTGAATGTTTTACATAAGCTGTGATGTTAAATATATAATTCTGTGTAAGGCTGCAAAAAACATCCATCACAAGCTTATTTTTGTAAATTGGATCTTTTCGTCATGACTCAATATACAATCACTGCCATTGATCATTTTAAATTTCATTTTCTGTAGATGTTCTAATTGTGCCTTGTGTCTGTCTGTCTATCTGTCTGTCTGTCACTTCATCATAAGGCAACAAAATGACATGCAGGATGGGAAACCATGCACCCATTGATAGCTTGAAACAATTTAAACAAATCAAATAATCAACTTAAAATTTTGGATTGTGGAAGGAGGCCTGAGTACCTGCATTATGTCCAGGCACTCTGGGGACAACATTCAAACTCCATGCAGAAAGACCAGGATATAAACCTTGGACCTTCTTGCTCCAGGGAAACAACGCTGCCAAGTCTGTCACCCTGCAGCCTATGTTACACTTGAGACACTTCTAAAACTTGAATTATTGTACAGTCCACTGGCAAGATAAGTTAAGAAAGGTATGCAAATGATTCACAGCTCTACATTACACTGTCACAAAGTCATTATGGACCCATTCAAGAACTGAGCAAATGGTCTGAAAAAAATCAGTGTGTGGACGTGCCATACCTTTCTCCAGCTGAATAGAAACAAAACAAAGGAATTATCTTTGAAACAAAGGATGAACAATCTCTAGTCAGCAAACAGCTTCAGTTATTACAGCTATAAACTAGAGATCAGACCTGAAATATGGGAGTAGTGATGGACTCTGACCTGATCCTTCAGAGCCACAAAGTTGGCCTTCTTTCACCTGAAGAACATTTCCAGGATTAAAGGACTAATGTCCCAGCAAGACCTATGTAAACTCATCCATGTGTTTATCTTTAGTCAAATTAATTACTGAGAGTGTCTTCACAGGTTACTTTCTGCAGCTAAGATGTGCAGTCTGTTTAAAATTAACTATGATATCTTTGGTGCGGTTTATCTGTGTAGATGTGAACAAAATATCTGTACTAAAACTGTTTGGAGGAAGTGGTCTCGGTAAGGTTCCTCACAGACTTGGTATCAAAAATATTACATTTCATTCTGCAGCTAACCTCCAACATCACACAAGTTCCCAAACACAACAGAAAACAGTCTTAGACATAAATTAGGTTTAGAGGATATGAAGGTATGCTGAATCTGAGTACCACTAGCTGGTTGCTTGCTGACACCATGGACAGACGTTTCACTGTCCAACAGGTGCTATGTTGTATGTTTGGACATACTACAGTATGTCCATTTATATTATTACAATAATAAACCTTCACTGTGTAAAATAAAACTGCTACAACACTTGGTTTGTGGTAAAAAGTGTAGTGATTGTCTTTTTGTATTGTATAACAATACAAAAAAAATTTTCTATTAAAAAAATCAGACATTCTGAGATTAATCTTCGAAATTTCTGAGAAAAAGACTTGGAAATTTATGAGTTACGAAACTTTAAGAATGTAAACTTTTGAAACTCAGAAATTTAATTTTTTCAAACTCATAAGATTCATGGACATAAATCATACATGACATAAAATGTATTCATTTGAGTTGAATTGATAAATAACAGATTGTTTCATCATGCAAAATAGATTTTGGATTTAAAATTCAATTAATTTGCTTTATTTTGGGGCTTTTGTTAGGGCAAGTCATTTTTGACCCATAGGACAAGGGGAGTAATCAAAATGTTACTATCGCACAAGACTTAAAGCACATTCAGAAATTCTATGATG
Source organism: Poeciliopsis gracilis (assembly GCA_911649635.1). Taxonomy (NCBI): domain Eukaryota; kingdom Metazoa; phylum Chordata; class Actinopteri; order Cyprinodontiformes; family Poeciliidae; genus Poeciliopsis; species Poeciliopsis gracilis. The sequence goes on along the minus strand of CAJVRI010001078.1, from coordinate 88,481 downwards.
AGAGATATTTCCAGTTGGCCAATTTGTCTTTCTGTAAACCTGTAATAGTCTTCATCTAGATTGATGACCGACAAATTTCAGTCTGGAACTTCATATGGAAGCTCAATTAAAGAGTTTTAAATGTACTGGCAGAATGTATGCCTAAAAAATGTATCCATTTTTTAGGCATACAGTACATTTTTAAAACACAGACTGTACTAAGATTTAATTACAAACACACAAAAATAAAGTATCATTTAGAGATTGATCTTCAGGTTGTGATTAGATTTTTGCCAAAAGGTGGGAGAGTAAAAAAATTTTCAACCCCACTTTTAAAAAAGGAGATTGCTGTTTCTCCATTTGCTCAATCACTCATAGATGAACCGTTGCAATTCTTCGGTATAACTGTGTTGCAAACTTGTTGTTATAAATTTTACACGAGATATCGGCACAAAAAAAAAAGCTGAAACATTAAAAGTTACCAGTAAAAGCTTTTTTGTTTCATCAAAAAATAAACATGCTGATTTTTTTAAATAGGACCTATTTGACATGGCTTATTATGCAATCATCATTATTTATCACATTAAATTACATTTTCAGGAGATGTTCTAATTGTACCTTACGTCAGTGAACACACACGCATTCACACCCACTCACAGCACTTTTGTATCTTCACAGAAAACAAAAACTTGTTTTCTTTCAAATCTTGCAAAAACTACAAGCAACAACATCAGCAAACCATCAATCACATACTGTTCACTGCAAACATAGCAGCAAAAATGTCCCTGAGGCTTTGTCTTATTTCCCAAAGCAGATATTTTTACTCAGTGTAGAAATAAAAGCCCAGACAGCTAATAGCATTCATTATAATCCTGTTTCAGTTCAGAGCTCCATCAGTGAGACCTTGTGTGCTGGGCTCTGAACCTGACATGTACAGATAGAGTATCTAGAACGGTGCTATCATTAAAAAGTATCTTTGGACCAAGCTCAGCTGTAGAGTGGTATTCCCTCTTTCCTGTGGAAAAGTTTACATTTGTTACCCCTCTGCCTCTTGCTCACCTTCCTTATAAATACAAGTTTGAAAATTCTTTTTGTCTCTCCAGGATGCAAATCTTGAATTAATCATTTGTAGGAGGTGATCTTTTGTCAGGGAGGCAGGTCAAATTTTATTACTGATAGCGTTGATTTCACGTTTTGTTGCACTGACACCTCAGAAAGTTTGATTCATAATTCAGAAAATAGTCAAATAACTTCAATAAATCAACCAGAGTGCTGATCCGGATACTGCTTCAGAGTGTTCTTTACCTCTGCTTTCAGTGGTAATTACCAGGGCCTCCTGTTGCTCGCCCCAGCCCATGGCAGTGCGAGCTGTGAGGCAAAACACGTAGGTGTGTTCAGAGGAGAGCCCTGTGACAGTGAACTGGCGAGCATTGGAGCCCACTTCCACAGTGGTCCACCGCAGAGGGTCCCTGCTGTAAAGGCAGTACGATATTTGGTAGCCTAGTGAAAAGTGGAGGAAAAGACAAATAACAATTATTTAGTGTTGAATTCTGTTTGTACCCACAAGAACTAAAATCATCTAAATATGAAATTATGACAGCATTGCCATCATGCTATTTTCCAGATTATTTTTCAATTCACGGGTAAAAATGTAAAAAAAAAAAAAAAGACATAAAATCAATAGTTTTTAATAGAGATTTGATGACTGTAACTGATGCTGTAAGTGTTTTAAATAAATTCATGACTCACAAAAATAAAGGTAAAACTAAGAATTCTAAAATAACGCATCCTACATCTTAATTACCAGTGAAAAATTATTGTCAGCGAAAAACTTCATTATTAACACAGTGGACTTGATTCGAGAAGGAAATAATACAAAAAAATCTCAATATAAATCAAAATTATTACACCATGGAGAGCTGGATTTGGATTCACTCAATATGAAAGTGGACAATAACATAACAGGCTGGTTCAGTGTCAGTGAATGGTCCTTAAAACATTTCTAAATGAGGCTCAGTAGTGTGTGTGACTTCCGGTACTCGTCTCCTCCCAACAACTCCTTGGCGTGCTGCTGATGAGATGGCGGATGTTCTGAGCGGTCTCTTACCAGACCGTCAGTTAGCTCCTAAACAGTCTGTGCTGTGATGTGGCATTGGTGAATTGACCAAAACATGATGTTCCAGATGTGCTCAGTTGGATTCAGGTCAGGGGAATGGGCAGACCAGTCCATAAAATCAGTGCCCTCATCATGCAGAAAGTGCTGACACACTTCAGCCACATGATGCCTGGTCTTGTCAGAAGGAAGTCAGGCCCCACTGTTCCAGCATATTACAGTGGGTCTGAAGATTTCATTCCGGTACCTTATGGCAGTTAGGGCACCTCTGACTGACAAATGGAGAGCTGTGTAGCCATTTAAAGAAATGCCTCCCCACACCATGACTGACCCACCACCATGCTAGAGGATGTTGCAGGCAGTATAATGCTCCCCACAGTATCTAAAGAATCCAGCACGTCTGTCACATGTTCTCAGTGTGAACCTGCTGTAATCTGCTTAGAGCACATGGTCTCAATGGAGAAATTTATGGTCTTGGTGTTCTCTAGCAAATTCCAATCATCCTGCATAGAGTTGGGCTGTAACCACAGGCCCTATATGAGGATATTGGGTCCTCATTCCACCCTGATAGAGTTTGTTTTTGACAGTTTGAATAGAAAATGCACATTATAGCCTGCTGGAGGTCACTTTGTAGGGCCCCTCTGGTAGTGGACCTGCTGTTCCTCGTTGCACAAAGGAAAAGATAGCAATCCTGCTACTGGATTATAGGCCTCCTATGGCCCAATTCATCTCTCCTGATTTACTCGCCCATCCCCTGGTTCCTAATCCATTCTCTGGTCATTGTGCCCAAAGATCCTTGCCACCATTTGCATTGATATTCGGTCTAGGATTAGCTGCACTTCTTAAGCAACTTCAGTGGGCTGTAAAAAAAATGCCTCATGATGCCTTAATGCGTGACAGCACTGACAAATTGAAAAAGTGACTAAAATTTCAACCAGAAATGACGAGAACAGAGAAATTATCTGTGGTCACCACCTGCAGAATCACTCTTTATAGGGGCTGAATTGCTAATTGCCTCTCATTTCCACCTGTTGAGTGTTCCATTTGCACAGCAGCAGGTGAATAAGTGTTACTACCTAACTGGTGACATTGATTCCACAAAGGTGTGACTGACTAGGAGTTACATTGTTCTGTTTAAGTGTCCGCTTCATTTTTTGTGCAGTGTATGTATGTAATCAACATATCTTCACAATTACACATTATTTTGTGTTAGTCTGCAATTTAAAGTCCCAACATTGTAGTGAGTGGATGTAAGGTGACAAAATGGAACAGAAGTTCTCAGGCCTTTTTGCAGGATGTATTATCAGGAGTGCCCATAAATCTGTGGGGTGCTTTATTTTCTCAGTCTGAAATTCTTTGACACATGTAGCTTCTTCCCATTGAAGATACAAAAGTCAAGCTTTTGATGCTGAACTCCACTCCAGGACCACAGCTTCATGCAATTTCACACACACACACATTCTTCCAGTGGCATTATATAAACATACAACCTCCTGTCTGTATCCTTGGCAATGACCCATGGTGTACAATGCTTGGGTGTGTTTCTCACACACAAGCATTGTTCAGTAAGTCATGTAATAATGCCAACACCCCCCACATACACACACTAACCAGGGATCCCCATCCAAGCTTTCCACAGGCCAACAGCTGCTCACAAAGACCTATATTACTGAGATTGTAATGGGTTGCAAATACAGCCTTCCTACACACTGCCCCCCTGTACACTGTGCAGAAACACACAAATAGGCTGATGTGATTACGTCACAGTGCGACTGTCAGGATAATACTCTGCACAGAGGCACCTAATCTGGTTGAGTGAGTGATAATCTCATCAGATAGTCTGATTGTATGTTGATGTGAGTTCTGCATGTGGAAGACTTTAGGATAGCAGCCAGATCAAAAATCAAATCTAATCATCTGGTTTTGTTCTGGGCAAAATATTTTTAGGATATTGAAGCTTTGGAGGTAGATGAGGGAAAATCCTGGTTGCATAAAGTCATTGAGTCTTATATTATTCCTCTTGCTGTTGCCTGCATTATCCTTTTTGATTTTTATAAAAAACTTGCATCTTTTTTCAAACATCTAATATGCATCATTACAGGTGTAAGGAAAGATGTTTCATAAACTGATTTGGTGTAAGGATGATGTTTCATAAACTGATCACTTTTGAGTTGATGTTTCCCACAATTCATTCTGAAATGCCACTTAAAATCAACACCCTACAGCATGATGCTGCCTCAATCATCTGCCATTTTACTGTTGGGTAGTGTTATCTTTAGTCAAATTTTAAAAATTTATTTAAAAAATGATATATCCACTTGAAACACTGCGTATAACATTCCCACAGATATTCTCAGGGAACATAGATGCATTTTTCCAAATCAAACTCCATAACTTTTCTTTTCATTGTTTGTCTTTCATCTGCCTTTTGCTTTAACCATTCCCTGAGAACCCATAGAGAAATGAGGCAGTCACAAACACAAAGGAAACCAGTGCACAACAGTTGTTTCTATCTTCATTGGCACACATACAATGCACTCAACAAGGACACCGCAGAATTGTGTGTTTGTCGGTGTGATGGAGAAAGAGGGATTTGCCCTCCTACTCATCTCCGTCACAGGGAGGTGTCGCACTAAATGTCCTCCCCTCCAACAGAATGCAGTCACACATCACTCAAATGGTCCTGCTAAACTTTCTTCCCTGCTGAGAGGACAAATACCTCAATTTCCTGCTCAGCATACACACTCATACTATCTTTCCCTTTAATCTCTATACTTCTCCTTCTTGCCTTTCTTCTCCCTTCTTTTTAGTGTCACTGGCTCTGCAGCTCAACAAATCCAGTGAAACATACTAAAACAGTCATATGTGATTCCACACATAATCTATTTTAAAAAAGGAACTCAAATAACCCTTTTCACACATTCTAGCTTCATAATTTAAAAGCCAGAGCACTATAGTGTGCATACACCCACAAACTTCACCAGCGGAGTGAACTGAAAGATGAAGACTGAACAAGGTCTTTGTTATCTTATGACTTTTACTTGCCTACTTCCCCTGAAGTATGAGTGCCAGTCTGCCATCCTGCAAATTTTAGATGCATTTATTTTCTAATAAACCTCAGCCCAGTAAAAACCAGTCCTCTGATCTACGCCTTGCTCTATTCAGGGGGTCTGGACCAGTGAGGGTTTCTGATATGTGCGACATGGACAACTGCCCAGGGCGGCATTCTGTGGAGGGTAGCAAGAGAGCTTCCACAAGTGGAGGATGAGAATGTCAAGTGTAGCAAATCACCATCACCCTGCACAACAGCAACAACATCAGGTGTGGTGGAAAGATTTCGTGGTCTGGACTAGGGAATCCCTGGTTTAAAGGACCACAGTGATTTGTGATTCTATGATATTTTGTGAGCATCTCTGGAAATCTTTTCCTTTCTTTTTCTTTTTTACCTAAAATAATGCCGTTGGGAAACGCAGGAGGCTGCCAGACCACCCGAACCGATGTCAGTCGAACCTCTGGAAACATCATACGGATTGGGGGACCAGGTACTGGAAATAAAAATAGTCAAGGTTGTTCACAACAGAATAAATGTGTATTAAAACAAAAGTTAAAAAACAGCAGAATGAATAAACCAGTCGTGTAGCAAAAATATACTGAAAGCATGTAATTTCAAAGCCCCAATGTCAACCCAACTATCAAGCATGGTGGTAAGCAGACTGGCATTAAGATTCAATAAGAACCTCAATCTCAGCTAAACTTGTACACAAAGCTTAAGAGTCAGGTCAATGGTGGGAAAACTGTTTCGCCTTTGTTTTGTTTGTATTACATATCCACCCACTAGGGCCACAGTTATGCCAGGAGCATATGTTTTTGTTTTGTGCTCTTCTTCCATGACTCTGGTTGTCTGTTTGGAGCATGTACATGGCAGAATAAAGTTGAGCAAAGAAACAAGACATTTTTTGCTGACTAACATTGGTAGCAGATAATGGTTAGTAACTACAGAGTTCCGCCAACGTTTGAGGAAGGAAACCCTTACGAAAACTGGAAGAATGAAGTCAACATTTGGACGAGAGTTACAGATTTGGAGATGAAAAAGCAAGCACTTGCTGTCGCCCTGGCCTTGTCTGGAAGAGCGCGGGACACAGCGATGGAAATTCCGGTAGACGATCTAAATAAAGACAATGGAATGACCACATTGTTCGCTAAACTAGATGACTTGTTCTTAAAAGAGGAAAAGTACCGGATCTATGAAGCATACACGGATTTTGACCGGATCATAAAAGAAGTTGACATGTCGATGGCGGACTATATTATTGATTTTGAGCAGCGTTACTCGCAGATGAAAAAAATACAACATGGACCTACCTGACGCAGTTTTGGCTTTTAAGCTTTTGGACACCTTGTGTTTGGACGTAACGGACAGACAGTTGGCTTTAATGGCATGCTCAGATGTAACATTTGCTTCTATGAAGTCCGCTTTGAAGAGAATATTTGGCGAAAAAAGAGGTGCGGCAGCAGAAGGCATTAGCCAGGAGTCCGTGTTTGAGACGGAGCAACGGGGGCAAAAAGACAAGTTCTGGCGGGAGAGTCCCCATCAGAAAACTCCACAGCCAAACATTCCGCAGCCCGGTACCCGCTGGATAAGTACTGACGACGGTCAAAATGTGCAGTGTGCCAAAGTACTTTTCACTGAGTTAAAAACTGTCCGCACAAAGCTGGCAGTGTTATAATTGCTGATGATACAAAAGACGTGAAAGAGTGCAATTTAACTCTGTACACCAAAGTATCACCAACAGATGCAGAAATATTCATTCATGACAGAATGTTTTGGCTCAGCAATAATAGACACTGCTTGCACTAGGACAGTTTGTGGACAAGATTAGCTGGACAACTACAGTACTGTGTTACAAAAGAAAAGTGTGAAGACTATGAAAGAGACAGAAACACAAAGTCACAGGCCCTTCAAGTTTGGAGATGGAAAAATCATCTACTCCATAAAAAAGGTAAAGATACCTGCTGAAATTGGCAACACAAAGTGTAATACAGAAACTGAAGTAGTACTTGCTAACATCCTGCTGCTTCAGAGTAAAACCTCATTGAAAAGGGCAGGGGCTGTTTTGGACATGGAAAGGGACAGTGCAGTGATGTTCAATCAGACTGTTAAACTGGACTTTACTAGTTCGGGTCATTACTGAACATTGTAAACAGTAAAAATAGAAATTTCATTCACTCTGACAAGCTACTGAGAAAGAAATACTGACTACAACAGACAAGATGAACACAAGTGAAAAGATGAAAGTTCTGGAGAAACTTCATAAACAGTTTGGACACGCCTCTGCTGACAAAATACAGACTTCTAACTAATTCTGGCAACAAGGACACAGAATATGACGGCCTGCTGAAAAAGGTTGTGAACCAGTGTGAACTGTGTCAAAAATATTGTAAGACCAAACCAAAACCTGCTGTCGGCTTACCGTTGGCATCTACATACAATGAAACAATTGCTATAGATCTGCACGAACTTGAACCTGGGGTTTGGTACCTACACATTATTGACCAGTTCACCCGTTTCAGTGCTGGTAGTGTCTTAACCACCAAGAGGTCTTCTGAAATAGTTAAACGTTTTATCCATGATTGGATCAGTGTGCATGGCCCACCACAAAAGTTGTTCAGTGACAATGGTGGTGAGTTCAATAACGAGGAAGTCAGAGACATGGCCGAGAACTTTAATGTTGAAGTTAAGACAACGCCTGCTTACAGTCCGTGGAGCAATGGACTGTTGGAGCGCCACAATCAAACTCTGACGGAGATCCTGCTGAAAGTCAAAGCAAGTACTGGTTGTGACTGGAGCACTGTCATGGACTGGGCCCTGATGGCAAAGAACTCTATGCAAAGTGTCCATGGATACAGCCCACATCAGCTGGTGTTCGGGTAGAATCCTAACCTGCCTTCTGTATTAATAGACAAAGCTCCACCTCCAGAGGGCACCATCAAGAGTGAATGGGTTGCCAAGCACATTTTAGCCCTGCATGCTGCAAGAAAAGCTTTTACAGAAGCAGAATGTTCAGAAAGGATACACAGAGCACTAAAGAAACAGCTGCGGCCCATAGATGAGCGATATGAAACTGGAGACAAAGTCTTTTACAAAAGAGTGGATTGTCCAGAATGGAAAGGACCAGGAGTGGTGTTTGGTCAAGATGGTGCAGCGGTTTTGGTTAGACACAGCGGTATCTGTATCAGAGTCCATCAACTCAGATTGAGAAAAGTTACTCACGAGAATGAAGGACCTCAGATTACCTGCAATGAGTAGGACAATCAAGGACAACATACAATGGACATCATTGAAGAGAATGTAGGAGGAGACACTATTCCAGTAAATTCTGAGAATCATCCTTTGCCTGCTCCTTAAAATGCAGAGGCTGAGAGACAGCACTCTGGGAACACCATCATAAAGACAGATCAAATTGTGACATTCAGAAATGCAGAGGGTGTCTCACAAAAAGCTAAAGTGTTGGGACGTGCCAGCAAAGCAACTGGGAAATACAAGAACTGGTTTAACTTGGAGCTGCTTGAGCCAGCAGAAGTGGCTGGCAACAGTGAGTCAGCTGATCTGTCACAGTTGGAGGATCTTCACATCCAGGCAGATGCTGAGGATACAGATATGCACGAGGATGTTTTCGTGAATAAGGACATATCGTTTGATGAAGCAAAGGAAAATGAAATAAAAAGCTGGAAACAGAACCAAGTGTTTGAAGAAATTGAGGACAAAGGACAAAATTGTGTCTCCACTCATTGGATGTGCACTCTGAAAGAGACTGAAAATGGAATAATACCAAAGGCAAGACTTGTTGCACGAGGATTTGAGGAGCTACAAGTTTCTGACCTACAAAAGGACTCTCCAACCTGTGCCTCAGAGTCACTGAGACTCCTGGTGGCAGTTATATGTCAAAAACAATGAGAACTTCACTTTATGGACATTAAATCTGCTTTTTTACAAGGAATGCAACTGTCCAGAGACATTTTCATCAAAACTCCCCTAGAGGCCAATAGCACAGGTGTGCTTTGGAAACTGATTAAATGTGTGTATGGTTTAGCTGATGCTGCACTGTAATTGGTATAACAGGGTAAAAAGCATCATGATTGAAGGAGGTGGCATCTTGTCTAAGGTTGACCCTGCAGTTTTCTATTGGCTGGATGAGCGCAAAAATGTAACTGGTGTACTTGCTTGTCATGTTGATGATTTTATATGGGGTGGATCACACATGTTTTCAGAGTCAGTCACACCTCATCTGAGGTCAAAGTTTAATGTTGGTCATGAAGCACACAATAGCTTTTCCTATGTGGGGGTTGATCTTGTTACTGAAGGTTAGAAGGTACAAATACACCAAGAAACATACATTCAGCACCTGCAGTCCATACACCTCTCACCCTCACGAGCAGCAGAGTCAGCTTCACCTCTCACTGCAAAGGAGACAGAGCAGCTCAGACCTAAGTTAGGCCAACTTCTGTGGGTGGAAAGACAGATCAGGCCTGATGTCTTGTTTGATGCTAGTAATTTAGCATCTCATCTCAAACATGCTACAGTACAGACCATATATGAAGCAAACAGAGTTGTGTGTAAGCTCAAGGCCAAGTTAGTTGAATTAAATTTTCAACACCTTGGGAACAACAATAACTTAAAAGATGGTTACATTCACTGATGCATCTTTTGGAAAACCTTCAGATGGAGTACTCAAGGTGGCCACTTCATTGTTTTGATGGGTGACAACGGGTAACAACGGGCCATTCCATGGCAATCAAAGAGAATTAAAAGAATTGTCAGAAGCACACTGGCAGGTGAAACACTTGCTATGTCTGAGGGCATTGATAATACCATTTTTCTTTCCACACTCTTTTCTGAACTCAGTGCTGGTAGTACTGCTTGTCCTCCACTTATAATATGTGTAACTGATAATTTCTCTCATGTTGATGCACTTAAGTCAACTAAGTTTGTTGCAGAGAAAAGATTACGACTGAAAATCAGTTCAATTAAAAAGCAGATTCAAACTAAGAAAGTTCATCAAGTGTTGTGGTCTCAAACAAAAGACCAACTCGCGGACTGTTTAACAAAGAAGGGAGCATCCGCAACCTCACTCCTTAAGGCTCTTTATGAAGGACTTTGGATTATTCAATAAATTCAGTCACAAACTTTTTCCACATTCTATCATGTTGAAACTGTTCTAACCAAGACCAAGACTTAATGGCTATGCTTTCTCATAAGCCTTATGTTTTTTTGTTTTTCTTTTTTAAAGAAAAGAGGGAGATTGTTACTCTTTTGTTTTGTTTGTATTACATGTCCACCCACTAGGGGCACTATGTTTTTGTTTTGTGCTCTTCTTCGATGGCTCTGGTTGTCTGTTCGGGGCATGCACATGTCGGAATAAAGTTGAGCAAAGAAACAGGTAATTTTTTTTACTGGCTAACACAAATAACTAGTTTAAATAAACGCTGCCTATTGTGAATGAAAGAGTGGTCATCTATCTAGTTGGAGGTCTTACAGGACTTTGCTCATGGAAACAGGAAGAGCTGGGTGTCAGGGTTCCTGTGTGAGAGTGTGTGTATGTGAGTGTGAGCGTCACATCTTCTTTCAGCAAGGATCTTTGTAAGGAGCCCGTGGAGCTGGCACAGGTGGAGCTGATCTTCCTCATCAGTACGGAGGAATATAGGAGCAGCAGAATCTTCAGTCTACGCTAGATGGTTACGTACACCGGTAGTCACTCTGGCCTCTCCTGTTGTAAACAGTTTTCTGAGAACGTTTCTGTGTCCACTAGAAGTTACCTGGTCTCTGTGTTTGTTCGGTCCTAGGGGTTTTGTCGCCTCATTCGAGAACTCACCAGTGAATACCTGCCTGCACGCTCCGCCGACTCCACCGCCTCCACTCCACCCTTCAGGCTTCCAGCTCTCTTCCATTCCCACCTCGCACTCACCTTCGGAACCGCCGCACACCCTCTCTCAGGACCCTGGCATCTCACTCCCACGCCTCGAAAGACCCGCACCGAAGTAAGCCTGTTCCTGTTTCCACTCCGGTCACTCATTCCAAGCCCGTCATAACTCTGTTCTCATTTCAGGCCAACCTGGCCGAGTGGTCCTCAGCCTTCCGCTGATGTCCGGGAAATAGATTTTATTTTGTCCTGTTGTAAATAAATCACTCATTCATCCCTATCCAACGTGTGGTTACTGCATGTGGGTCCGTAAACTGAAACCTATCATGTCACTGGGATTTCCTAAACTTGTTCAAGGACATTTCCTAAAGTGTTAGTGGAGAAGTGTGTGTATATGGACAGTGGTAAATGGCTTTGTTCTTGTACAGCACTTTATCACATCCAGAGGATCCCAGGCTCTTCACATTAGTCATTCACCCAATCACACACATACACAGATTGTGGCAAGCTACTGCATAGTAGCTACAGCTGCCCTGGGGCAGTCTGACAGAGTCATTTTGATAATGGACAATTCCAGTTTTTTAGACTCATTAAAGATTTTAGTTAAATCAACGGTGTCCAAAGTGCAGCGTGGGGGCCACTCGTGGCCCTTGGACTGAGTTTGTTGGTCCTGCAATAGCAGTTTGAGAATAACACAAATTTGGCCTGTCCAAATTGACTTTTTATATTTAAATCATGATGAAATTATCAACATAATTTTATCTTAATGAAAAACGTTAGGTATAACAAAGTGTTTTATAAACATGCTTTTATGATAAGAACTGGGTTTATCCAGATGTTTTTACTAACTTTACTGCACAAAAATCTGCTTTTATTTAAATTTCTGAATTTGGCTATATATAACGAGGATTTTAAAAGAACGTGACCCTAAATCTTTTTCTTATTACTGAGAATAAATTTATTATATTGAGCCCCAAAGAATTTGAAAACAAGATGCTTTGCTGTTAATAAAGCGAAGCCTAAAAAGGATCTGAAAATCCTTTTTATGTTTATGATCAACAATAAATAACTTCTCTTTTCTACAAACCTACAAAAGACAAAAAAAAATACATGTGTTTCATTTTAGTTCCCTTGCCTTTTTGACCCGGAAGTTTTTTTAAATAGACGACTTTGGCCCACATGACAAAAAGTTTGAACACCCCTGAGTTAAATGATTATTCCTCCCTGAATAAATTTAAATGTGTCGTAAATCCCATGATGAATATACGCACAACTCTCAGCTGCACTGAATTCTTAAGAGGAAAACTATACAGGGCAAAAGAAGAAAAAGTAATTTCATTTTAACTTTGTGCCCACTTTGACACTGCTGCTGATAAAAGTACTTGTTCCACCTCAGCAAATACATTTCATCTTGAGTGTGCACACATTCATAAGCCTGCAGTTGGTTTCTGTGTCGGCATATGTTTGTGAGTGTGTGTCAAACAAAATGGAGGTTCATTATACATTCCTGGGAATTGACTTTGCCATTTTGTTTTATTCTTAAATGAGAAAAACTTTTCAAACGTGACTCTGCTTGACAGAGGATGATTGCTGGTATGTGTGAGGGCGTATGTTGTGTCATCCTTTCTGAACATGTGTGTATTTGTGCGCATCGTGAAAGTGCCTCCAGTGGTTATCAGGTCTCTACACTGGCAGCTACACATTATAAGGAGAAAGTATCCACATATGTCTGTGATGACAGCTGAGGTGAAAAGGAGAAAATAAGACAGGAAGAGGTGAGAAGAGGAGGGAAATGTGATAAAGAAACTTCTGGTCACAAGCCTGTAATTCCTACCGTCTTCTTTGGTTCTGAGGAGGACAGGGCTGCTGGCAGGGCCGTCTCCAACCTGTGTGAACGCCAACACTTGCAGTACATACATTTTATATTTTTGGAGGGAACCCAGAAGCAGTGTTAGATTTCCGTCTCCTTGTACCACCTGAACACTAGGGGGAGTGTCTGAGTCTTTCTCACGGTACAACACCTGTGCAAAATGAGAGGAAAAAAACTTTAATTAATGAAAGAAAAACATAAAACATTTAGTTCGATGTATTCTACCCTGCCATTAATCTTAATTGCTTAAGGATGTCTTATATACTTTGATGCCAAAAATTATACATGGATAGCAGATACATAGATAGACCAAGCCATATACTGTGTGTACAATTGTTAGGCAAGTTTTAATTATATGACATTTTTATGAATATTTTCCAACTCTGAGCTTTTTAGACTTGAATGCTTATTGAATATAAACATATCAGCTGATGTATATTTGTTTAATGAGGGAGGGTGGGGCCTAAGGAGATTAATGTCAAGGTGTGCAAAATCATTAGGCAACTTCTTTTCCACAGGCAACATGGGTGAAAAATAAGATCTGTAGACAGATTTTTCAAAGTTTTTAAGGACTGATGAGATGAGATGTTCAGACAGACCAGATGGATGGGCCCGTGGTGGATCAGTAATGGGTACAGAGCTCCACTTCGCATCAGATGACAACAAGGTGGAGGTGGGGTACTGGTATCGGCTGGTATTATTGAAGATGAGTAAGTCAGACCTTTTCGGGTTAAAGGCAGACTCAAAATCAACTCCCAAACCTACAGACAGTTTTTAGAAGACACTTTCTTCAAGCAGTGGTACAGAAAAAAATCTGCATGTTTTAAGAAGACCAAGACTTTTATGCAGGACAGTGCTCTGTCACATACATCAAAGTGCTCCACTATGTGTCCAACCAGTAAAGACCTTAAAGATGAAAGAATAAAGTGGCCCTTTATTAGTTGTTCTAAAAAAGTTGATTGAATCCCCTATCATTTGTATCATGATCTTGTTTGAAAATTTTGTGAGTTTTAAAATAGTCCACAGTATTGACTATGGTTAGAACCTAAATGGGAACCTTTATTTATTCAGTGACTACATGTTTGCCGCTTTGAATGTGAAAACACTTTCGTCATGAGATAGTTTTAGATCAAAATAGGAACTTTGTTGACATTTTAGGTCTCTCAATCTTAAGAATGGAAACCTTTTATAAACAATTTTTTTTTTGCTTTGGCTTTCCTAATCTGGTATCGGTTTTGATAATCTGAAATATTTAACTTTTCAAAAAGGCAAAAGCTCGAAAAACCATTAAAGGGGCAAACACTTTTTCTCAGCACTGTAAATTAGTCTATGTTCATGCATTTTATTCTTTCTGACAAAATCCAGGTCATCGTCAAACATGCCCAAAGCACATCACACCTCATATCTCTGTTCCTTCCTGTAGATCACACTTAGCTGCATGCCCACCATGTTAATAGATGGGAAGGGGCTGCCAGTAGCAGCTCTCTTAACACCTTCCACTGCTAAATGTTGAATAGCCATCCATGATGCCCTACTGTGCCTGACTTGTGTCTTATTTCATTATTACAGCTTTAATTTTGAGGTGACATTTTTTTTTTATCTCATGTGGCTTTAAGAGAAATGACTTGTTCAAGTTTGTGAGTTCTAAAGCAAGGAGAGGACGACCTAGAAAGAGTAGCTTCTGACAGATTTTCATTCTAGCTGTTTTTGTCAATGATGGCACACTGTATACTGATTTGCATTTTTCGGGTGTAATAATAATTATTGCACCACAGACTATTATCTGAAAGATTCATACTATTATTTATTTCACACAGTTATAATCTCAAAAATGAAGCTGAGATAACTTTACACTATGTGCACAATTATTACCCAAGTTGTAGTTTTGAGGATTAATTTTATTGTTGAACAACTATGTCACTCTTGATCAAATAATCTCTCAAACCTGAATATTTAATGAAGCAAATGTGAGATTTGGGCTTTTTAGGACAATGTCCATGTGCACAATGATTGGGCAACTATTAGTGTGCAGAATTAATACGCAACTGAATTAAAACTGAACATTTTCCCATCTTTCCATTAAAGTCAGAATAATAAACATAGAACTCAATGTTGACAAACATTTCTGACATTTAAATATAAATCAGTGACCAACATAGCCACCCTTCTTTTCAATAACATTTATAAACCTTCCATTCTGTCAGTTTGTTGATCTGTTGATGATCAACTTTTTGTGCAGCAGGAACCACAGCCTCCCAGACACTGTTCAAAGATGTGTTCTCTTTTCCTTCACTGTAACTCTCTCGTTTAAAAAGGGCCCACAAGTTCTCAATGGGGTTTAAGTCTGGTTAGGAACCACAAGCTTCAAGTATATACATAACTTTTTCACAATAATGTAATTTTCTGAGACACTGAATTTTGGGTTGACAATATTTGTAAGCAGTAATCAAAATTACAAATAAAAAAAGCTTCAAACATCTCATTTTACATGTAATGAAACTATAGCTTCATTTTCTGAAATGTGTGACAAAAATATTGAACCTTTTGCACCAATCAAATGTTTTTAAATGTACCTGTATTTCAATAATTTATTGTAATTTTCCGTTTTGGTCTGTTAAGACGCAAAGTAACATCTTTTTTCCCCATTGCTGAAAATGAGACCAAAAGATGGCAGGTGTGTTCTTAGAGAGCTGCATGTCTAAATAGATCAGCTATGTTACTATTTGGCCTTTCAACATGACAGACCTTTACTTTAGTTTCAACATAATCTGCAGAATCTGTTGCTCTTGGTGGGTTGACTGTCAAAACTATTCACACTGTGACTTTGCACACAAAACCTTTGATTTTTTCCAAGCAGCAATTCATATATTTTAGTTATGGAGAATCTTCCAAAACCAACAAACTGTAGTCATTACCCCTCTTTGCTTTTGATAAAATCATAATCTAATCATTGTTTCACGTACAACCTTACACCTACTACTGTGTTATCCAGGAAAATAAGCCTTTCTTAATTGAATGCACAATTATTGCAGCATGCTGGTTTTTAAAAGCGATAGTGGACGAACTAACTGGAACAGTTAAAGAATATTATATCATGTTCCTCCTGCCTGTAACAGATTTTCTTGTATGAAGGTCTGTACACACTCTACATGTGAGTGTGTAGAATGTGTTAGAAGAAGTGATAATGGGCTGAGGGGTCAAGTGAGGTTGGTTTGAGAGTCTATGTAGCTGCTTGAGAGTTTTGATTCACCTTATACCCAATAATGACTCCATTCCTTTGTGTCTCAGGAAGAGCAGACCAGGTGAGCATGATCCTGGAGGAACTCACTGCCTCAGCAGTTACATTTTCTGGAGATCTAGATGGAGCTGAAAAACAAAGAAACATGCGCACAAACACGCCACTCAGTGCCACTTGACTCTCTGAACCAATCTTCAATTTTACCTCAGTCATCTGCCTCCCTCTCTCCATCAATCTTCCCCTCTATGAAATTGAGGGAGTGAGTAAAGGCCAGGGAGAGGTGGCAAAATGAGAGGACAGAGAAAAGTAATTATATCACTTTATTTCTCATCCATCTGCCTTTTTATGCCCAGCAAGTAATATGTCAAACTCATCTCAGTTGGATGCTTAGAAGGAGAAAAATGTAGTGAATGAGTTCTGTGTTTGTACCAGCCTCTGCGGTGCATGCTGGGACTGTTTGGCTCCATGGTCCTGGTCCTATGGAGTTCGAGGCCTGGATCTGAACCTGGTAGTGGGTCCAGGGACTTAGCCCGTCTATTGTGGCTTCAGTGGTTCCAACTCCACCCTTTATGTCCTCAATTCTGTCCTCCCCATCTCCATCTGTCCTCCAAACACGGATCCGGTAGCCCACAGTCTCTGGGCTGCTGTTGTACTCTGACTGCGGAAGAGGCTGAAAGAAAGCAAGCAGTTAGAGACAGAGGAAAAGAGCAAATTGGATGTGTTAAGCTCCACATGTTACTGTATTCTTGCCTAGCTTGTAAAAAATAAAAGAACTGATTGCATCAGACTGAAAGAAAGCATGTACCACTATTTTGCTTTCAGAAATATTTCTGAGACATTTGGATGAGACTTTATTCTTACCCTTAATATTGACCAAACAGATTTTTTCTGTTGTCTGCACTCTTAATCTGCACAGCTCCTTTAACAACAACTGTACTAAAGTTATGCTAAAGATTATTCATATCACTGACAGAATTAGATTCAAGATTAGTATCTGCAAAAAAAAAAAATAAAAACATACATTTTGATAAGAAAAATTATTAATCAGTTTTTAATAAAATTGTATTTGAAAATAGACTAGCCAATAATCAGTTGACAAATATTTATTGTCCTTAAAGCAAACAAATCATTCTTCCAACTGGTGAACAGTGAACATTTTTGTAATTTTATTGCTTTATCATTAATGTGCTATCAGCATGTCATTAACAATCAGCCTAATCTATGGCTTTCTCATAGGTTCAAGCCTAGACTCTGGATGGACTTCCTCAAAATGTTTATATTTCTTCCAGTTAACTGAAACATGTTGGTAAAACTTTGAAGATTACTTTAAATATAACTGTAACTAATTCTGAACTTAACAATACGTATTCCTTCTTATCCTCTACATATAGCACTCGATCTGAAATGTGATTTTGCTGCCACCTCCAAAAACTACTCTCTGCTGCAGTCAAAGACTGGAATGAAGTAAAAAAAAAAATCCCAAAACTGAATACTTTCATCTCCAAAGCAGCTTTTCAAGCTTGGATCAAAGATCATTTTAAAAACATATGCTGCTCTCTGCTAGGCTTTACAACCAATTATCTCTGGTTGCTTCATAGCTTATAAAATCCCTTTTTGTGTGAGCATCATGTTTTTGTAAGTGCTGTAAAAATTTTTATTGGTTTTGATGTTTATTTTGTCTAATCTGAGGAATTTTAAATGTTGTTTTTGTTCCAGCCTCCTCTTCTTCTGCCTCAAAAGGTCTTGGCTTTCTTGACCAGTTAAATAAATAAACATGATATTAATAATACTCCCACAACAGGACTTTCATTTTTCCCTGGCAAGATCCTTTCAGAAAACACTTCAAGCCAGGATTAAAATACCTTCTTTTAATCCATTTGTTTTGTGAAAGGACAGATATGGTGATCAGATAAAAGCTCCTGGCCAGCTCATGTATGTCAAAAAAGTTGAAGGTTGTAATAATAATCTAAAAATGAAGTAGTAGTGGACCTTCTACTTTTAAGTATTGAGTCATGACAATGGCTCAAAACATACCAGTCCTCCAATAAGGACTGGCTGAGAAAGAAGACATTTCTGGACTCAGTCAAAGTCCAGATCTTGAGGTCTCATTGAGATTTTATGGGGTGATCTGAAACAGGCTTGAGGGATTCCTCAAACAATTTCAACCAGAAAAAACTGTATGTGCTTTATACTTCGAATGATACATTCCAATCTGCTTCACATTTCCTCTTTCTTCTCCTTACCTGCATACTACATCTCTGCCATTTCAACTGCTCTGCATCACCTCACATCCTTGTCCTGTCATCATTTTAGGTAGGTGTTGTTACTATCCACAGTTTGTACCTAATCGGACAGACAATTTTCACAAACAATGTACATAGCAGCTGTCCCACGCTGTGCAGAGGGAAAGTCTTTGAGATACCCAGTCATTTTAAATACTTCAGTGATTTAGCACAGCTTAGCATTTAGGAGCCATAATACAAAATGTCACATTAGTTTTATTACCCTTAATGTGCCGCTTAGAATAATGGCCTTAGCTAAAACCATTGTGATGGTCCCATTATAGCAGAAAACCAGCATAGCTCAGGCAAAATGCTAACATATAGGTGAGGTCTCATTAACATGCTACACTTGTAGTCTGTACTGTCTCAGTGTCTGTGTCTGATTTGACAGGCTCTTTTTCTCATTCCAACTCTTAAATGGAAAAATGCTCTGCTCTCCATTTACGTTATAATAGAAGAGTGGAGGAGTGGGAGTGAAAGAGGGATGGAGGGAAGGACAGAAGAGAGAAAACTAAAGAAAGGAAAGACTTGGAGAACAGCATTATGTAGCAGTTTGTGCTGCTTCCAGTCCAAAGTGGTGAGTGGGAAATGTGACAGATCAGTGTGAGCAATGATAACAAGGAGAGACAATGATTACAGGCTGTTAGCCCTCAACCTGTTCAGTCTTGCTGCTGCTCAACGAGCATGCTAAAAAACCCAAGATGCAAGGACACAACACAGGCTTGCAAAAAAAGGAAGAAAATAACTCCCAGTCAAATTAGCACCGCTTAAAGGAGCAAAATGAAGGTTAATGGTTTACAGAGTCAAGCATCTATTTGGCGTGTGTGTCCATGTGTGTTTTGGTACCTTCCAGCTAAAATGTAGACTGGTCTGTGTCACAGACACGAGGCTGAGGTTGGATGGGTAGGTGTCAGGGGTAGCCCGTAGTGTTTGAATCAGCCTAGAGGGGGCGCTCATTGGACTGGAACCAATGATGTTCACCTGCTGGATCCTAAACCTGGAGACCACAAAAATCAAAGTTTAAACACAAATAATTTCATGTAAAAATCAGTGTGGTCCGGTGAGTTAGCAACAAGCTTCTTCAAGTGTTGCAATCATCTGTTGCTCTGGATTAAATTGATAGTTTGTAAGCGACAAACTAGAGCATAACATTTTTTCATGTGTCTTTGTGAGCCTGCCTTTTTATTTTTTCTTAAATTAAATATAATTTCAGATTTTTTTTTAATAATTTTTGTCTAAGTTATTTTAAAAAGTGAACTATTGTTGTTACAGGTTAATTTTATAAAATCTAGAAAAGTAATTGTAGGAATGAACAAATGTGAAAATTTGGGCCAATGTTAATATCCGACATTAATTAACTCAATTATCTGTCAGAATAATCAATAGAATACTCAATTACTAAAATAATTGTTTACCACAGCCCTAGAATTGTTCTGTTGTAGTAGATTAAACACAGCATTTTTACTCAAACAACCTACACAACCTGGTGACAGAGACGCTCATTATTACAATTGTATCAAGAGGAAACCCTACAAATTCCAATGTTTCTCTAACACCTGAAACCATCATGGTTTACTGTCTGGTAAAAGTGTCAGAAAAGATTGTAAATATTTTACCTTACCTATCTGACAAGATCAGCAAAAGATCTTTAAAAGTTAGGCATAGTGCCAAACTTTAGAAATGTTTTCGCTATTAAATTATTGAATAGTAAAAATCAACATCTGAATCTCTTCATGAGAACTTCTTTAGTTGTTTGAGAGCAGCAAGTAGCGAGTCAATAAAACAGCTATGTCTGAACATGTAGACTTGTAAACACAAAAACATTCATGAGAGAGTTTTTTGTTTTTTCTGCTTATAAATGCAGCCATGCTTCTGTGTGGCTGTGACTGTTGAAATGTGTGATTGGCAGAGTTTGCCTGAGAGAGTACATCTATGAGTTGTTGTCCCTGTGATGGGGAACAAGTGAAAGCAGGATGGAAGAAGAAACGAGAAATACAGACACGCGCTTCATCTAGCGTCCCAGTGGCTGTGCCTGTGACAATGAGAGCTGTGTTAGCTTCAACATATTTTAATATCAAAATATCGGACTTCTGAAAAGTTACATTTCCAGAATTCACTCATTAAATTTTTAAACTAAAACTAGATGTGGTATTCAATTAAAACTTTTAAACAAGTTAAGCATAGGGTTTGTAGTTAATTAATCAAAATGAACATGCAGGTTCTTAAGATCATCCTGCAAATGGCCCGCCCCCCTGCTGATGCCCACTTCTCTCCACCAAGCAGTGATCATGATCATCGAATCAAATTTTTACAGCTTTCATTCCTTGTTTATCTGAATAAAAGTTGGATCAAGGAGGTCCAGAGGCACACTCATGTGACTTAGCTATAATACTATTTGTTGGATCAAGCTTTTTTTTGGACTCCCTTATAAAAACTCAGGAGCCCATAATTCTCTGGTGGCGCCGCTTCCAGTGGACCAGGAGAAGCATCTTTTGTCAGGATCTGTGTTTTTCTGTTTATTTTATTTTGTTTTATTTATCTGTGTCTTCGAGTCTCTATGTTGTCTTGTCTCCCCTTGATTATTCCCAGGTGTGTCTTATTTCCATGATTACCCTCAGTGTATTTAACCCCACCTGTGTGCCTTGTCGGGTCCTCGTCTCATTTTGGCATCTGCCGTAAGTGTGTGCTCAGTTCGTCATCTTTGTCCTTTTGTGGTACCAGTTGCTAGCCCTGGTCTCCGTTCAGTAGTGATGGTGAGATGAAGCCTCATGAGGCATTGAACCACTTGAGCCAACTGGTTCGAGAAAGGGTTCATTTCTTGAGGCTTCATGTACACACGAAGCCACCTGCTGGCCAGGTGTATAATCACAGCCAGCTGTATCTTAACACGTGTGATGCATTGAATTTTTGTCTGTTATGGCTCTTGGGAATGACTTCACAAAAGGTGTAGGACAAAATCATGTCTCCACATAAATTATGTGTATACATATCTGTATAATAAAATATTGTTTGAATGTATTCTGTGTAAATTTTTTCCCAAAATAGTAGTGTCATGTGATATGGCATGCTGTGTAATAATGTTTTTCTGTGACTCTAGAAAAATGGCCTGGGCTTAATCAGGCAGAGGACAGTGAAAGTGCTTGTGGAACTGTGAAAATGTTAATGCTTGTGTTATCATTGTACCCCAACTCCTTGGAGCACAATAAACACCTCACCGTTAAATAAAATAAGAAACAGTGAAGAATACAGTTCCTCATAAGCAAACCTAATGCATCTGTAAATATTCAGTTCACCTCACCTTGTTAGGGCTTATCAAGGATCTATCTATCTATCTATCTATCTATCTATCTATCTATCTATCTATCTATCTATCTATCTATCTATCTATCTATCTATCTATCTGTCTATTTGTCTGTCTGTCTGTCTGTCTGTCTGTCTGTCTGTCTATCGTTAGCGCGGAAATACTTTTTAAGGAGTTGTTTTTGCAGAAAGACTTTTGGCGCCAGTAAGGTCGATCTGACCTGAGTTTTACTTGGCTAGTACAAAAGTTGGATTGAAACCCATGTTGAGAAGTAAGCTGTTTAGATAGGTAAGAACAACAAATGTGATTAATTGGATTATCTTGCAGTTCTGAGATGGAGTAGATGTTCAGATGAGAGGTCAGTAAGAATTCCAGAGAAACTCCAAGACACACTCAGTCAATGGGCAGCCAGAAGTCTTGACGCAAAACCGACGTCACTGAGAACTATAACAAGGCCGAGCGGACAAAGAACGGAGAGATTTTACGGAGATTTTACAGAGATATGAAGAATTTGTGAGAATTGAGCTTCTGATGTGTCCGTGGTAGACGTGTTAATAAATCTCCCAACCCGTCGTGGCTGGCAGTAAGAACTTGTCTCTGAGTTTACTGTTTATTCATATATTCGAGAGATTTGTGCCTTACGATTCTCCAATATAATATGGTGTACCCCGACGTACGAATTGAACCGAATCAAAGTTAAGGAGACAGGAAGGCGACCCTTCGGGCTGTCTGCGGAGGGGAGGCCGTCGGGCCCGATCACTCAGAGAGGTAACATTTTTATCTCTTTCACTTGTTAAATACTGAACGGGTTCCTGTCTGCTGACAGTCTGAAGTGCTAAAAGTGTGATGAAGTTCTTTTCTGCTTGCCATGGACTGCGGATTATCTTTGCGCAAAGATCGAGCTGCTGTTTGTAATTGTTTTATATTGTGTATCTTTGCTGAGCATTATAGATATAAAAATATATATATTTCTCACATAAAAATTTGGGAGACAGAAAGGAGTTTCTGACAGTTTGCCAAGCGTCTCTTGGCAGGAAATCAAACTACCCCCACCCTTTCTACCCGCACTCTCTCTCTCTCCTTTCCTGTCCCATCCTCGCACCGCTCCACCTCTGCTCTTTCTCACTCCTCCTCGCTTTTTCCCTTCTTCGTCCCACCGCTCCCCTCCGATCCCTCCCTCTCACACCGTCCCACTTTTCTCTCTCTCCTCTCTCTCTCTCTCTCTCTCTCTCACTCACTCTCTTGTTCTCCCCCGCCCTTCTTGAATCCTTGCTCTCTCTCTCTTTTCACTCTGTCTCCTTCTTGTACTAACCACACGTCGTTGAACCCCTCGTGACTTGAAACTGTTCACACCATTTGTAGTCCAAGTGTCTAAAGACCAGCCCATTTCATTTGCTCCTCTGAGCCCCCACCTTTGCTCATTTCGGACTACAGTGAAGCAAAGTTTTTCTTTTTTCTCTCAACTCTGCCTATAACAGGAAAACTTTGAAACATAAGGCTTGAAGTTACTCAAATAATAGACTTTAATCCAAATAATCATTGTTTCTGTGACACTGTATAATGCTGAACATCTCTGAAGTATATTTTACTATAAATACTGTTATATGAACTACAAAAACTTAAGTAACTAACACATCTGCAGAGGAATAGATTACATATTTAACTATTTTTAGCAACAATAAGCACATTATACTACAATAAACAAATATAACGTGTACAACTAACTAAAATAACTAATTCAAAAACAAAAAAAAAAATAATTGTGCAAACTTCACTGAATTAAAAAGTGAGACAACTGCTAACACCAAACAGGATGAGCAACATACCTACTGTGATCGTTGGTTCCAAGAACCCAGAATATGCTTCTCAAATACCAAAGATTTCACAGAAATGGCAAAAGAGAACACGAGGACTTCAAAATCCGTGGCCAGAGAATGGGAGCTTTGACTTATCCCTTTGTGAACAAATGGAAACCCGAATTGCAGACTACAAAGCAAAAAACAAAAGTAAGAAGAGACAAGCTAAAAGAGAATTAGAATTGAACATTTTACAGCTATTCAAGGAAGAAGGTGAAAAATACAGAAATAACTTAAAGCAGCAACTCATTGAGTTCAAAAATAATTATGAAAAACCCAAAGATGACAAAATGAATCCTGCTGGATTATATCCAACCCTAACAGGAGTTCTGAACATCAAAGGCGATTTTGGATACCAAAATGAAGACGAATTAATGAATTCTAGACAAAGTAATGTTGATCAATCTCAGAATACGGACCTAGAAGTTAAGTCAGACAATTCATCCACAGTACACAGAGCACTACGATCAGTAGCTCAAACACCACTTCCAACAAGAGGTGCTAACACTATCTATCTATCTATCTATCTATCTATCTATCTATCTATCTATCTATCTATCTATCTATCTATCTATCTATCTATCTATCTATCTATCTATCTATCTATCTATCTATCTATCTATCTATCTATCTATCTAAATAACCACTATCAAAACTCTGCTATCCAAACTATCAAACCTCTATCCACTCTCTCAACTGACCGCAACTCCCACATTTTGAACGGAGCCTGTGGGGTTTATAAAACTGTCAAATCCCGAGCCAAAATCTGAACCGTTTAGGGTTAGCGGTCACGTGGTACAGCCAGGCAGCGAGGCTTCGGACGTCATCGTTTTCGGCTCCTCCCCTACAAGCTTCGATATGCGCTTTACGGAAACGCCCCCTCTATTACTCAACACGCGCTCCGAAGCCTCGGCACATCACGTAACATCACTACCATCAGTCCTATTACCGTGCTGCCTGGTAATAGGACTGTTCTTGTGTTTGGAGTTTTGTATTTCTTCAATAAACCATCATTTTCACTTCATCTGGGTCTCACGTGCCTACCTCACCATCGTTTCATGACAGTTTTGTCATCAATCCATTTGCTTATGGATATGTTGCATATTTCTGATACGCAACAAAAGAACCTTTGTATATAAAAAGAAAAAAGTAATTAATTGTGTTAAGATATGCAGAATTAGTTAATTGAAATTAATTTTAAAGTTCCATAAACAAAACTAAAACCACAAAAGTCCATCATGTATTTTTGACACATATCTCCAGATGACGGGAAGGACGAATTTTTAAACAATGGATCAAGACAAAGTCTGGAAATAAGAATATTTCTCCATTATAATCCAGAACCAGAAGAACAAACTCCATATTTTTCCACACTTTGTATGAATCTTGAATATTAGAATGAGGGGACATTCATATCAAGCGGACATAAAAAAAAAAAATGAGAGAAGAGCTGCTTATCAATGAGAGAACAGATTTTCTCCTCTTCTCCTCGTCTCTTATTCTCTGCTTGTCCTGCAGTTTAAATGCCTTCTGCTGTCGCTCCAACCTTCTCATCAGCATTCCTCTCCTCTCCGCTTCCTTATAGCTCTTATTCGCCCCCCTCTCCTGCAGCTAGTTTGAAGGAGGGTAATAAGGATCTGCATGCTGCAGCTGTGAAGGTGCTGACAAACAGAAAAGTCTCAGATGGAACTGTCTCTCGGTGTGCTTGTGTGATTTATTTCGATAAGTTTGCTTCACCTGAGCCCTGCGATACTGCAGAAACCGCAGAAGAGTGAGATTTGTGTAAGCTGGAGCCTGTGAAAGTGCTCTGTGTGTTTGCTGCTACCTGTACTGAGTGAAGGGAGTGAGGCTGGGGATCTCCAGCGTGTCTGCATTTGGCTTGTTGTCTTTCTGGTAAACGACTCTCCATGCCTCCTCCCTCCCATCCTCCTTCACCACCTGTTAAATACAAAGCATGTTGCAGAACAGGTCTCCTCCTGCTGCGTTTTGCCATTGATGGTAACCACTAAATGCACTCTCAGCACAAACACACCTGTCCTTCAACGATCCATCTGGATATGACGGTCTTACCATCAGAACCAGGGCGGAACCTGAGCGTCACTGTTCGTGGACTAATGTTAGAGATGACCAAGTTGGAGGGAGCCCCAGGAAGCTCTGCAAACAGAAGAAAATATCACCAAAAAGATCATTTTTTTTATTTCAGAAATTCAATTTAAAAATTTAGACTTCTAAATTATACACAGGCATTACACAGTGATATATTTCACATTATCTTTATGGATGATATTTTATTATGGCTAGGGCTAAAAAGAACCTAAGAATGTTAGAATATTCATGAAATTTCTCTGGGTTCCTTCATATTATGGATAAGCCCTCACCTCCGTAGAGTTGCCTTTGATTCATAATAACTGGAACACTGATCGATAAACTTGAAGAATATAATGCTTTATAATTTTGATGGTGGCATTTTGACAAAATCATATTTATTACCTGTTTCATAATTAGGTACTATATTACATTTTATGGTATAAAGCTCTTTGAACTGCCTTGTTGCTGAAATGTGCTTTATAAACAAATTTGACTACAATTTCACAGAAGACCAATAAAAAGAAAGCAACGTCGGCACCAGAAGCAACCATGTACTGTACGGTAAATGTAGTTCATATTTGGTCATGTTTCTTTTGCATGAAGTCTTGCATCAGTGCAGCGTAGTAAGGAGGTGATCAGCTTGTGGCACAGTCAGTGGCGTAATGGAAGCCCAGATTCATTTAACTTTGGCTGAGCTTCACTGTTGGCTCCAATTATGAGTATGTTCATTTAAAACTATTGTTCTGTAATTTATGTTTTCATATGTTTGGGTTCTGTTCTTTTTTTCCATCATCAAATTGCCTTATGTCCTGTGTTGTCTTTAATTCCTTTTTTGATCCTATAACATTTCCTGGTTTATTATTTTCTGGGTTTGTGCTCTTCTTGTGTTTTCCCTTTTCTCCTCTCACCCCTTATGCTCCTCCAATGGTCTTCTACTTTAAGTTAATCAGTCTCACCTGTTTCCACTCAAGTAACCATCTACCCATATTTGGGCTCCCTGTTTCAACAGTTCCTTGCTGGTCTCTTTATCTGTTGCCAGGACTTCCCGATCTAGGATTGTCTTCATGTGCCTGTCATTTTTTAGACTTTGATTTTCAGTTTTTAAGAAATTCCCTGCCACTTACCTGCTTACACTAAGCTCCTACTACACCACGGGATTAACATTTTCTCCTTCACAATACCTCCATGATTCTCTTTGGGGTTTGGATCAGGCAAGGTTCCTGTCAAGTCCAATGCCACAACTAGTACACCAAGTATTGGCACTTCAGACAGGGTGGGAAGCTACCAAGTTCATCCAATAGTTGTCTTCCACTTATCTTAGAGTAGGTGGTGGGGATTATGGGTTTTCAGAATATTAATACAAGCTGGGGTTCTCACAATTTTCCAGAAATATAGTCACAACCTCAATATGTAGTATGATTTGTACAACAACATTAAATGTCTGTAAAATATTTTTTATTGGCTTTATTTAATATTTCAATTTTCTGAGAAACTCAACATATAAGATTTTGATAATCATCTAAATAACAGAAATACATTAATATAACTCTGTGTGTGTAATGAATCCTCAACAATTTCATATTTTGAACTGAATTGCCGAAGCAAATTCATATTTTCCAGGATTCTTTTATTGAGATGAACATACAGCTTTTATGCAAAGCTAAAAAAAAAAAAACACCTGGAGGACTTTTACTGGCATAAAATATTAGTGGACCAAAACTTGTGGTTGCATTTCCTTCATAATGTTACATGAAAAAAGAAGTTGGTGTACTGCAATTGAAACATTTCAGTAGGTGCTCACAGATCAATTGAGATAAAAAAAGAACACCTCTGCTTCTCAGTACTGTTGTATACAGATGCAAAACACTTTATTGACAGAGGCCATCGTCAATAAAGGACAGAAGCATCACAGCATCACAGATTATTTCAGCAGGTGCATTACAATAAATACGCTTCAAAAATAACATTTTCTGTACAGACTTTTAAGTTGAGATAGAAAACAAAGCTATTAAAAGCAGCAAATGTTGTCAGAACTAGGTTTGTCTGGTTAATACAATTTCAAATTCCATGCCAAAAGAGGAAAAATACTTGTTAGTTGACATTGTTTTCTTTTTGAAAGCACAGGTTTGTTTCTAGTTGAGAGTAAAAAATTTTATTAATCACAATATGACAATATTTTAACTTTCTTATTGAAGACAAAAACAATAATTGGAGAAATACAAAATTTTAATAAAGTTCGCTGTTGATATCCTTTATACAATCATGTACCTTTTAGTCACAAAATTACTTTGGCACAAAGGATCATTTTGTACTAAAATATATAGAGGTTTAAAACTATCTGAAGCATGCTAAATATTTTTTAAGTGTAAACAAAAATTCATGGAGATATTCAACAACAACCCTGCACAACATCTGTGTCTGTTCATTTTGAATGTTTTTACCTTCACAATTACTTACAGCAGCAAGGTTTTTCTCCCCTAATCGTCAACCTTACTCTGACTTCACCATTTATTAGCGTTATCATTAGTCACATTAGCCTACAATGCCCCTATACCTACATGGAGCACAGCGGTAGAAGCACAAGGTTGGTTTCATTGCTTGACATTTAGTGGCCATCGGAGCCATGAGCTGATTAACAGTTTCCTACAGTTTATTCGTACTGAATAGAATGGAGCACATCTCAATAAGGGAGCGCAGACTGACAGCATCACTGGATTGTTCGAATCCGTGAAGCTGATATTTAAACAAGATTAGTTTTTGTGGTCTGGGAGGTTTACTGTTGCAGATTACATCCATTTTGATGACCTTTCAAAATTGCATTAAAGTGACATACCTTTGTGACACTTTAAAGTCATAAAGGTATGATGCTAAAGTGTCATACTTTTTGTGTTGTTTAAACAGTAACTAAACCCTAATCAACTTTTATGTAGATAAATTGACAATATTGGGCCACAAGGATGCTATCTTTATGTATCTATGTAAAGCGGGACATTTTTGTGTTAATATGTAATTCTACAATATTTAGCCTGTCTTAGTGCTGCCCTCATACAGTGCACACAGCTTGGCTGATGTTTGGGTCAAAAACAATCTCAGACACACACTCAGTATCTAATATATTTAAAATTTATTGCTTTAATAACTTTAGTTAGTGCGATGCTTTGTGTTTCCAATAGACTTTTACTAAAAAGGATAAAAGGCAAAAACAGAAAATAGAGTCCCCAAATGAGTTTAGCATATAAAGCCTAGGAGCAGAAATAAAGACAGAAAATTACCTCTAGCACTTTTTTTTTTAAATGAGTCCATCTTCTGACACAGGAAATTCAAATTTAGAAAAGTTAATTTAGAAATTAACTTTAGAAAATAGATCTAAGTGTGAAGTATTTACACTTAGATCTATTTTTTTCTGCTGTGTCAGAGCAATTACTTTATTTTTTTCCCAAGTTTGAAAATACAAGCTGGAGAAAGATAAATCTGAAGAGCAGTCAGGGCAATGGGGAGAAAATGCATCATCCACCATGTTCTTTTTAATGCCTGTACTTTTTAATGTCTGAATAGGCAGCAAAGCTGTGAAATTACGTTTGACCCATTCTTATTCCGATTTTATTCCATCTCCATGGGAATAATAAGAGGCAGGAAGCAGGCAGTTTGGGTGACAAGTTGTGTCAGGGGAGAGGTATGAGAAGCTGAAACACAAAGACTTCACAGGGAAATAACTACCTCCCCTTGAATTCATTTTTTTTTCCTGCAGTAGCATTAGCTCACATTAAACATTTTGGGGAAAAAACTGTTAATACTGAATGAGTATACTTATTCAGCAGAGCAAAATGTATTTGGTTGCAAAATTGTTGGCACCCAGAGATATTACTGATACTAGTCATATTTTGCAGAGGCCCGATTTGCCAGGAGGGCATGAGTCACTCATCCCCTATAACACTTTCCAAGGCAGGGCATGGAGACTGAGGAATTTCTTATGCATTTTTCTTTTCAGCTCATCAGATGTTTTTATTAGTTCTGGGGTCTAAAATGACTAATATGATTTCTTTGGGAGAGAACCAGTAGATTCTAGAAGCTTCTAATTATTAATTCAAGTGTTTCTTTTTCTCTAGAGTATAAATACACTGAATGATAACCTATGTTTTTAGAGTAATGCAAGCGAAAGAATGCCAAGAAAAAGGAGATGGAAAAGCATCTGAATCACACTGTTAAGTATGGTAGAGGAACTGAAATGCCGTGGGTCTGCTTCAGTTACACATGGCCTTGGAATGTTGTTAGAGTGCATCGCATCGTGAACTGTTTGAAAAACAAGGATTTCTTAAATACAGAACAGAGGCCTCTAAAAGAAAACTACAAATGTCTCTATTTAGTGGGATAACAATCCAAAATACAGGAATGGCTCACCAGACCCATGACCAACCTTCTTCAGCATCATCCATTTTTTTCAAACTGATTCTAGAATGAAAATTCTTTTTTCATTTTTGTTTGTTGAGAAACGCTGACCTAAAATTAAAATTAATCATGCAAAGTAACATCTGGATCCAACGGTAGACTCGAACTTCAATAAAAACCTATCAGGTTGTGTTTGTTGTGTTTTGTCTCATGCAAACTTTGTTTTAATTCTATTTCTTTTTGTATTTAATCAGAAGAAATCATAGTCAGGCAGAGAGAGTTACCAAGCCAGGAAACAGGAACACCAGGCTTCCTGAAAAAAAGAGGAATAAGTTTCAAGCCTTTATAAAATAGTTCAGACTATTCCTTATTTCAATGCATGGAAGTTTTAAAGAATGAAGTCTAAACAAATGGAGTAATTGAATAAAACATAAAGCAAAATACGTAATATTGTTTTACATGTAAAAATGAACAACTGTAACTTTCAAATAAGAATAATGGATGATTCCT
The DNA here is from genome assembly GCA_911649635.1 of Poeciliopsis gracilis. Classification (NCBI taxonomy): domain Eukaryota; kingdom Metazoa; phylum Chordata; class Actinopteri; order Cyprinodontiformes; family Poeciliidae; genus Poeciliopsis; species Poeciliopsis gracilis. The sequence goes on along the minus strand of CAJVRI010001078.1, from coordinate 57,940 downwards.
GTTTTTTGTTCTCAGAACACTAATAATAACTCAAATTATGATTATTATAAAAATAACTAATAAGTTATGGTTATCATATTATAGATGAGTGCTAAATCAGAGAAGCTAAAGAGGTTATAGATGTGATTTTAATTATGAATTTGAAATGATATAAAATGTGTAACTGTAATTTAAGATCACTGATGTTGTATTGGAAGTAGATTGGTGAAAGGTTAGGGAAAAGAGAAACTAAAAAGAGAGGAGAGTTGACCAGTGCTTCAGTGCTGATTTGGAAACAGATCGTTGCAAATCAAACTGCTGAAAGAAGAAGCTTGTGTAGGTAAAGGGGGTAGAATGACCTTTGAGCAACCCCAGGATATGAACACGGACATCATGTCATAATATTTCTAAGGCAAAAGGCTCAAATCTATAAACACAAAATATGAAAAGCTTCTTCTTTTTCTGTCAGAAAACATAATTAAGCAGCATCTGTTATCCTCAGAAGAAAAATAGTAAACACCTGAACGTCAAACTTTAGTGTATCAATAACAGGAGGAGAGAATAATTGGACACAGATTTAGCTAGCATTACAGAAAAAATGTGACAATAGCACATGCTTGTCCACTGGCATCTTGCTGATAAAAAAGCACACATTGCACGTTGAATAGCTGCTTCTGTCACATTAAAACCGAAATCTGCTCTGAGGCTGGGGCAGAACAACAACAACATTGGAACAATTATTTCCTTCACACTGTGCTTTTTATAACCGGGAATAAATCGGACAGCAATAATGAGCTCTTTCATATGCACAATTCAGCCACAGCTAAATATTCATATAAATGGTTTTTAGATGTCAGACTTTCAATTGCCACACATAATTTACAGCAAGTCCCCAAACATACAACTGACAGCTGCTGAATGAAATTGGCATTAGTCATGCAAGTGCCATGTATAAAACTGTTTTTAAAATCTAGTGCTAATGAATCAAACACTTGACAGCTTGACAGTCAATAAAACTGAAAAATACAATCTACTCTGCACAGAGCAGCCCAAGTCAAACGCAACAAAGACAGCAGAAGCACTTTTCTGTGATGCATTTGATTAACACTTGAGGTTTGAAGATTTATGGTAATTCAATGATTTAATCTGAAGTGCCATCATTGTTGAACATAACCTTAACACATCTGTGGAGGTTATTTCTAAAATCAAATGGTGTCTCTAAGGCTTAAAAACTATCAAATGGGTTTTACACTTTAACAGAAAATTGTAAAGTGACTCAGTTATTGCTTGATTTAGTCTGAATTCAACTGTTTTAGTCAAATACTCAGTCATCAAAAGCTTGAATGTACTGTTATAAATCTTATTTTAGTGATGCTTTTGAACCACTTCTTTTTCAAAGTGGACTGACCTGGGCCTGCAATGTTTTTTGTTGGAATTCCCAACAAAGTTCGAGCTTGAGTCATTAAGCCTGAAATGTTCAAGAAAATTTGGTAAAAGTTCCAGGATCACAAAGATTCAAGTCTTGAATTGAAAATTGTTGAAGTCCAGTGTTGCTACCAGGGATGGAGTGCAGAACGGTCTTCCAAGACTAAGACAGAGACTGAATGTTTGGAATTTTGGCAAATATTTCAGGACATTGTTTTTGTACTCCACAAAATGCAAAAATGAACAAAAAAAATGGCTAATTACTCAATCATATAGGGTTTTTTAAATACCAGTGACGGTGACAATTAAAGCGAAATAAGCTAGGTTTATAGTTGACATACTAAACTGGACACTGTAGTTTTAAAAACATTTTTAACACAAAAACTTTGAGGGCTGCCACATAACCCCTGCCACCAGACTTAGCAGGTGTTCTGGGGGAAACCATGTTACTATTCCTAAAAAAAATATCATGGACATGTCAGTAAATTATTAGATGTTTTATTTTTATCCATTCAGGCAAGCAAATTGCCTCACAAATGAAATTCCCAAAGCCTTTAGTAATGACAATCTGTGGTTTACAAATATAAAGCAAACAAGGACTACACAGGAACAACAGCCTACAGAAGACAAGTGTAAATGTTTTTTCTTACATGGATTATGACCATAAACACATCAAAAATACTGAGGTTAACATTTAAAATAGATAATTTCAAGCCCAGCCCTGCGACAGACTGGCGACCTGTCCAGGGTGACCCCGCCTCTCGCCCGGAACGCAGCTTGAGATAGGCCCCAGCACCTCCCGACCCCGTTAGGGAGAAGGGTGACGGAAAATGGATGGATGGATGGAATTTCAAGCCCAGGGCTGCACAGTGGTGCAGTGGGTAGCGCTGTTGGCTTGCAGCAAGAAGGTCCTGGGTTCGATTCCCGGCCCGGGGTCTTTCTGCACGGAGTTTGCATGTTCTCCCTGTGCATGCGTGGGTTCTCTCCGGGTACTCCGGCTTCCTCCCACAGTCCAAAAACATGACTGTCAGGTTGATTGGGCTTTCCGGATTCTTCGTAGGTGTGAGTGTGTGTGTGTATGGTTGTTTGTCCTGTTTGTCTTTGTGTTGCCCTGCGACAGACTGGCGACCTGTCCAGGGTGTACCCCGCCTCTCGCCCGGAACACAGCTGGAGAGGCACCAGCACCTCCCGACCCCGTTAGGGAGAAGGGTAACGGAAAATGGATGGATGGAATTTCAAGCCCAAACCAAATATAGCCTTCATGTATATGCTGAGTGTATGTAAACTTCTGACCTAAGCAACATTTGTGTGAACCACCAGAAAATCCCCCTCCGCCGCCACAAAATATCACCACTCTTCTCCAAATACATTCAGGGAACTTGTAAACATTATAATCTGAAAATGTTGATATCAGTTGCCTGGCTTAGATGAATGACAAAATTTTCTCAACTTCATGAATTCATGAATAAGTAAACCAGAGTGGAGTCTATGTTTGGTGGAGTGCTCCCATCTCTCTCTCTGTTCATTCTTTAGTTTTTTCCTAATCTTCCATCTTTCATCCTTCTCTCTCTCTCTTTCTTTTGGTTTCATGAATTAATCAATAACCTCTGAATCTAAGAACTGTCTGTATCCATCTTGCTTTCACTTTTTCTGCTTTTACTCATAAATTAGTCATTAGATAATATTGGGACAAAATTCCTGCTTGCATGAGGACCAGCTTTTTTCCCCCCATTCATTCTTTGCCACTGCCAGACAGTCCATTTGTCAGAGACTTTGGTCTTCTCTTCTAAGAAAATTGTATTTACTTGCATTTCGCGTTTGGACATCCCCTTGCTCTCTTCCAACCTTCTTCTGATTGTCTCATGCCCTGCCCAGTTAATTGCTGCATCTTTTGTCTGCAATTAATCAGTTCTAATGTTGACTGCAACTTCAGCAGTCACTTGAACTTGTCATGCCCGCAAAAGCAACCTAGCACACAGTACACAAACAATAAAATGACTAGTAAATGGCAGACTTTTGTCTGAGTAAGAACGTGAAAGCGTGTGTCTGCAGTGTGGGCGATGATTCATGGAGGCACAGAAACAGTCACTTATCAGCCTGAAGAATGACAACGGCTTCATGAGAGCTCATCACTCATATTTACTTTACCATGCAAGCACACACACACAAATATACACAATGACATGCACGCACACACACACCACAATACTAACTCTAATTTTCACAGGCTCGTTCGTGCATGTTTGCTTGTTTATTTACTGCACCTGGTGGGACGCCGGTGGACACGGTGGAAGACGTGACCATGCCCTGTCCTGCACCCGTCACCGCTGCCACCTGAATGGTGTAGGCAGTGGTGGAGGTGAGGCCTGTCAGCTGGAACTCTAGGGAGGAGTTGGACAAGGAGCGCTCCACTCTGCTTGACCTTACACTAGGCACCTCCCACCACAGCATGTAACCTGTCAGGGGGGTTGGGAAGAAGGCTGGGTTAATAAACATGCATTAAAAACATGTGGTATCATGTACAGACAAAAATATCAACATATGTCAGCCTTCTATCACCTGAAGAACATCTCCAGGATTAGAGGACTAATGTCTCAGCCAGATCTAGAGAAACTCATTGATGCGTTTATTTTTAGTCGCATTGATTATTGTAACAGCGTCTTCACAGGCCTGTCCAACAAATCAATCAAACAGCTGCAGCTGATCCAGAACGCTGCTGCTCGCGTTCTCACTAGAACCAGAAAGATAGAGACATAAGACCAGTTTACAGTCCCTCCACTGGCTCCCGGTAACTCAAAGAATAGACTTTAAAATACTGTTGTTAGCTTACAAATCACTGAATGGTTTAGCACCACAATACATTGAAGATCTGCTGTTATTGTATCAACTTGCCAGACCTCTCAGGTCTTCTGGTTCTGGTCTGCTCTGCATCCCCAGAACCAGAACCAAAAGAGGAGAAGCAGCTTTCAGCATCTATGCACTAAAAATTTGGAACAAACTTCCAGAAAACTGTAAAACAGCAGAAACCTGACTTCCTTTAAATCTCAATTAAAAACACACCTGTTTAGAACTGTATTTGAAATGTAACATGTAACAATGTACTTTTTTTTTTTTTTTCCTGTTGTGGGCAACGGGGCCCAACGAATACCCGTGTTTGAACGGACGGCGGAGTCCGGTGGTAACAGGCGCTTAAATTCCGTGTTAAAAGGTTTTACACCTTTTCCTGTTGTGGGCAACAGGGCCCGACGAATACCCGTGGTTAAACGGACGGCGGAGTCCGGCGAAAACAGGCGCTTAAATTCTGTGACAAAAATTTTATTCTATGTTGTATGACTTTGTGTTTTGTGTTTATGATGTAAAGCACTTTGAAATGCCTTGTAGCTGAAATGTGCTATACAAATAAAATTTGATTGATTGATTTGATATGGAGTTCCCAGAAGCTTTTTTATTAACAGATACAAAACTGTGTGGCATAAATTTGTAATAAGCCAACAAGTCCCTGCAATTCCAGTTGGAAGCATTTTGGACGATGTATCAGCTTTGCATATAAAGACAGACCCTGCCTTTGGAACAAACTTCCAGAAAACTGTAAAACAGCGGAAACCCTGACTTCCTTTAAATCAGGACAATATAGCCCTCTTTATGAGGGCTATATGTCTCTCTATGCTGCTATGCTATTAGGTTGTTGGAGTACAAATTGGCTACTTTTCCACATTTTCTTCTTCTACCACTCTCCAATTTGCATTATTTGCTGATATATCAGTTGTTATCTTTATATTTAAGTGGAATGTTCATGTTGTTAGGATAAGGTTTTATAACCTAACCCTGCATTTATTCCTGTCTTATCTGCTTTGTTGCTTGGTCTCCATAATGCTGTTAGTTTACCAATGTTCTCTAAGAAAACTATGAGGCCCACGTACAACAGTTGAATTTATACTGAGATTAAATTAAGCACAGGAGTTGACTTCTGAGTATTGTTGAGTGCACTGGATTTGATTTAGGCATTTCAGAGTGAAGGGGGCTGAATGTAGATTCACAGCTGACATTTTAGTTTTCAAAAATCTGATAGTCTGGTGGGCTTGGTTTAATTGGGACCAAAATTGCAACATCTGATACATTTTCAGCTGCTGTGGTTCGCATTCACACTGCTCTGTGTCAAACGATCCAAATCCTTTGAAAAATCTGTCTACTCCCCTCACCATTGGTGACACCAAACCACTGAAGGAAATGAACTAAAGAAGACAACGAATGCAACTCCTTTCAAAATGTAAGCACAAATGGAGTGGTGTCAGAGTTTAGTGGTTGTAAGATTTCTCTTTTGTCTTTGGTAAAAGACCACATTCTGTAGTCTGTTTCCAGCCTTTGAAGCGTCTCTGGTCTGTTTGGCGTTCACATATGTATTCGAGCTGCACTCACTTCAAACAAATCAATACCTTGGTTTGTAGGTGGACCAAAATCAACTATTTTTGATCCAGTTTAGAGATTGAGTTGGCATTCACACCTCCCCCCAAAAAAGCAAACCTTCTAGTTAAACAAACTAGAGTTCAATTAAAGTGGACCGAACAGGGCCGGTGGGAATGCACCTTATTTTTGTTTGTAGAAAACATGCTACTTTTTCTGTCCACTTTGTAATACTTTGATTTGTTGCCACATAAAATACAACAAATCCAATTTCAAGCCCAATGCACTGATATATACAGTTATAACATGACGAAACACAATAAAGTTGAAGCTTTATGAACGCTTTTGTGAGGCACTGTGCAATGAGAGGATTACAGCCAAGCAGGAGGAGAGAGTGTGAGAGGAGGAAGTAGAGTCAAAATCCTTGTCTGTCCCTTTGCATCTTCACAGTCATGCATCACACTTCACCACACTCAAATGTGTCTGATGAGGCCACTTGTGTGTAAAGCCCTAAGGAGGGAAACCAGTCCCTCATTTATCTGTGGGCTCACCAGGTTCTGGATGAAAAACAGGTTCAGGAGAAAAAAGTAAATGTGCAAGGTGATCTTGATTGAATGCACACTTTCCGATATGTCTGAAGCACACTGTAAAACCTCTGCTGGGGTGAACGTTGGACACTACGCCAAAACCAGCACCTATATGCGCTCTTAACACACATAATTAATTCCCAGCATCATGTTGTGCTTTTCATCTGACAGATCCACGAAGAAGCAGAGGACAAATAAATGAGGGGGCTCTTCTGCTCAGTGATGTGCTGTACAAACAACACCCTGGGTGTTGAGACGTGTGAGATGATGGCATGTTTGTAATAATGTGGAAAGACAAACTGCAGAGGGAAGGGAGTAGCTGAAGATGAATCAGTTGTACACAAACATAATGTCAGTGATAAAGGGGGGTCTTTGGATGTCAGAGACTATGGAGGAAACTCTTAACATTAGAGGGCTCTCCTGAAGAGGGGCCTTTACAATCCTGCTTCAATTAGAGATTTTCAGGGCCATACATTTCCACCTCAGAAAAATATATTTCTGAGGTGGAAACATTTTCCATATTAATTTCCTGTGGGAACAGACAGTCACAACTTACTGAAACTTGTCTCAACTTGTCTCAGTGGTAAACGATATACTGGAATAAAAGTTCTCTGATTATGGAGGGGGATGTGGAGGGAGATAGAAGATATGATTGGTGATTATACAATGCCAAGATGTAATGCTCTACCAGTGATGATGCCATTCTTGTCCTGTGGCTCAGCCCAGCTGACTCGAAGGGATGTGTCGAGGATTTCAGTGAATCTCAGGTGGCAAACACGTCCAGGTGCTGAAAAAAGAAACAAAAACACATTCAATTCTTGCAAATCATTACATCAACCTATAAACCTATAACATCGATGTCGTTTGTAAGACATCTTACAATGTCTTTCAAACGTATTCATACCCATTTGTACAACTACTTTATTTTGGGGGGATTTTCAGAAAAAGAACAAAACAAAGCAACACATTTTTGAGGGGTAACTCTGGAGGATCTTCAGAGATCTACAGTGCGGGATGACAGAACATCTATTAGCTGTGCACTTCTCAACTCTGCTTTTTTGAAAAAGTGTCAAGAAGAAAACGTGAGATGCATTAGAAGTCATATTTGCAGTTTTGCTCAAGACATACATTAAGCATGGGAAAGGTAAACTAAATGAAACTTACATTTAAAAAGTTAGATCTGGAAAAAGATTTACACCCTGAATCCACCATTCTCATGATGAAACATGACAATGACAGCATCATTCAGTGAAATTTATTGTGCTTTTTTTCAAATGAACAAAGAGGACAGGTGCAGAATATATACAAAGGATGTTCAAGGCAGGTTAAAAACAGACAAACTGCATTACCTTCAGTGAAAGAGTCTATCACCTTCAGTGGGACTTGTCTGGAGTCTAACAACACACTGACTTCCACACCACAGGGACGTCAGTCTGTGGTTAGATAGTCAGTCCACAGTCAACTTGTGGTTAGATGTCACAATGACCAATGAAAATATTTTCACAGATATATGGACTTAATGAGAAATATGCTTATTATTTAAAGGTTATCAGTTTTCAAAAGGCACTTTTAATGTGACCAAAGAGATTAATTGGAAATCATATAATAATGGATAGAATATGACTTATAGGAAGATGGACTGAGTGAAATAAGGAGCTACCCTGTTTGGGGCTGCAAAAAATGTATACTGGTAACTGAGGTTGGGCTTCAACTGAAAAATGACACTAAACAAATAGCCAGAACTGCATCACAAAGATCAAAGCATGTTGAATTATGAAATGTTAGAATGGTCCATTCAGAATGTGTGGCAAAACTTGGAAATTGATATTCATGAACACTATCCATCCAGTGTTCCTCATAATGAGATATTTTACAAATTTCAATAGGCAAAAAATAAAATAAGAAAAATTTAAACCAGCTACTTATTTGTTCCTCCTCCTTGTTAAACATTACTTAGTTTTGGCCTATCACCTAAAATCAATCCCAAAATTATTATTATATTGAGGTTTGTGGTTGTAATATGACATAATATGAAAATATCTAAGGGGTAAAGAGACTTTTGTGAAATACCAAAGGCTTCATTCACATTCCCATCACATCTGCATTGACCAGTAAACCCCTAACAGCTATGTATGCATGTTATCCAGTCATTTCTCATTTCATCTGTAGCTCTCTAACCCCTCTCCCTGCAGAGTGATTAAGCTATTCATCTGAGACATTCAATAACACTCACACACAATCAAAATCACATGCACGCACGCATGCAAAAAGCTATCATCAAGCAGAATTACACCCACCGTTCCCCCTGCAACATGCCTAGCAACCAATCAATACCAGTCAACCACTGTGTTTGCGTGTGTGTGGAGATGGGTGTGTGCGTGTGTGTATATGTTTGGCTTCTAATATCCTTTTCCCACTCAATAATTGCTGGTTGCTAATAATTGCTTGTCGGTCTGCCTAAAGGCTATTGTGTTTATTTGATGGTATGACTGTGAGTGTGCTCTTGGAATTGCACACAGCTATAGTGGCAGCTATTATATTTATCCATAGAGCAGTGGGCTATAAATACCTGCACGCATGAAGACATGTGAATCAATTCCCCTTAAAAAGACACAGCAGATTGAACAGAGGTGGCAGGAAAATTAGGAACAAAAGAAATTTGACAAAAAAATACTGACCGGAGTGAAAAGAAAATAAGACCCCAAAAGATTAGAAAAAGTGTTGGTGAATGTGGTTTGTAATGTATTGTGGACACGGGTGGGCACTACACTTAACAGCTGGGTTCAGAAACAAGCAGGTACTTAGTTTGATTCTAATCGATGGGTAAGACAGAAATGTTTTATTTGTCTGCTTTATTCTCCAAAGCTTCCCTGATCTTTCTTAGGATTACTTTTTTTAAGATTTGCTAAATATTGGAATTTTTTTTCCTCAAATTTTTAAATTTACATACATTTCTCTAGCATCTCAATTACCTTTGGACAAATATGTTTCCTGGAATTTTGGCCTATTCCTCCTGACAGAACTGGTGGAACTGTTCTGAGTCTGATTTGTAGGCCTTCACACTTTTCGTTCTCTGTTCACAATGTTCTGTAGGACTGAGATCTTTGTGATGGCTTTAAGCTTTAACTTCCTGATTTTGCTTCAATCTTTCTACATAATGTTCTTTCCTCATGATGTTATTGATTTTGTGCAGCAATGTCTTATGAAGCAAAGCAGTCACACATGACTTTGTCACGCTAGTACTTTCCATTTGGCATGGTGTTCTTAGACCTGCAAGATGGCCATAAGGCTGAACAGTTAAATTTTAGTTTCATCAGCTGACAAGTTATGTATTCACAAATTAAGGCATTTTTCCCAGAGTGGATTTTCAAACTACGATGTTCCTTTATCTCAGGGGTGTCCAAACTTTTTTTTTGTGAGGGCCAAATAAAGAAAAATAAACAAAGGGCCACACACTAGAGGTGACTTATGTACAGAATTACACTCTCATAGTTGTGTCTCAAAAAGGTGGAGCTTTATGCAGAAGGCTTCCATGTGCACATACAGGTGCGGCACCAGCTGTTCTTTTCCTAGTAGGTTCTTGTTCAGTGTATCCAGATGATGCGTAAGATTAACTAAAAATGCCAGGTCTGCCAGCCACAGAGGGTCACTTAGTTCATGAAGAGGTCGGTCCTTCTCTTTTAAAAACTGGTCGATTTCTGATCTCAGCGAATAAAACCGCTGCAGCAGCACATCAGAGTGGTAGAGTACATCCCCGTATTCAGCGTCCACGTCAGATTGGAAAGCCTGAAAATCTTAGTGGGTCATTCCTCTACCTCGAATTATGTGGGCAGTTTTAAAAACAGTTCATCACATCTCCCAGCTGGACAGTCTTGGCACGCAGCGCTTCTTGGTGGATTATACAGTTCATCCTAACAGCCTCACCTCCGCTCTCTTTTACCTTTGCGCACAACAACGATGCCCTTTCTTTTCGCTCGCCCGTCATGGCGGGAGCTCCATCTGTTGTTACTCCGCAGAGCTTGTCCTATTTAAGCCCCATCTTTTCAATTGACACAGCTTCAGAAATATATTTTCCCGTCGTTGTGCCTTTTAGGCTCATAGTATCAAGCTACGATGGCCCTGAGGTGCAAAACACTACAACATTAACAAAAACACAACAACATTAACGAAAACACAACAACATTAACGAAAACACAACAACATTAACAAAAACACAACAACATTAACAAAAACACAACAACATTAACAAAAACACAACAACATTAACAAAAACACAACAACATTAATGAAAACACAACAACATTAACAAAAACACAACAACATTAATGAAAACACAGCAACATTAACAAAAACACAACAACATTAACAAAAACACAACAACAACATTAACGAAAAACACAACAACATTAACAAAAACACAACAACATTAACAAAAACACAACAACATTAACGAAAACACAACAACGTTAACGAAAACACAACGGAAGAGGTAGGTCCCAGTGGGAGACCTAAGAAGTCGCTGATTGGACGACAGGTCGTTTCTCTTTTGAACCGGAAGTTATTCTGGAATGAGTCTTAGTGAACGCATGCTAACCGACACTTCGTGGTTGATCTGGAGCATGTCCAGTATCACCTCGTATGTATGTGTTACCCTGCAACATTGGGTGGCAGAGTAATGTAATATAAAGGATCTTCCTCCAACGTGTGTTGCTGTGACACAGGAAAGATCAGACACACACGTTGAGTTCTCGTTAACATCCAACGGAAGATTAATTCTTTTTTGTGAGCTCGCTCTTTTCTATGCCACCAATGCAATGCGCCCCTAGTGGTCATGTGGAGAATTGCGTGGACAAACTGAAACAACACTTAATTTGATACAAGAAATTAAAAGATACAAAATAAAAAATTGTGTTTGGGGTGTCTATTTTCTTACATATTCTCTTTATTTTCTGGTAACTTATTTTTTCACCCCTCTACACTTGTCCTGACTCAAAATATTCCCGAATAGCTGTATTGAGGTTTGGATCACTGAGAACGTTCATGTTTTTAACGATCAAATTAAAGCCAGAATAACTTCCGGTTCAAAAGAGAAACGACCTGTCGTCCAATCAGCGACTTCTTAGGTCTCCCACTGGGACCTACTTCTTCAGTTGTGTTTTCGTTAATGTTGTTGTGTTTTTGTTAATGTTGTTGTGTTTTCGTTAATGTTGTTGTGTTTTTGTTAATGTTGTCGTGTTTTCGTTAATGTTGTTGTGTTTTTGTTAATGTTGTTGTGTTTTTGTTAATGTTGTTGTGTTTTTGTTAATGTTGTTGTGTTTTTGTTAATGTTGTTGTGTTTTTGTTAATGTTGTCGTGTTTTTGTTAATGTTGTTGTGTTTTTGTTAATGTTGTCGTGTTTTCCTTAATGTTGTCGTGTTTTTGTTAATGTTGTAGTGTTTTGCACCTCAGGGCCACCGTATCAAGCAGCTCCTCCTTACAGCAAAAATGATCGACTCCCCGCAGAAATATGAACAGTTGCGCGGTGTCTGTGGCGTCTGTGCTCTCATCGCACGCTATCGAGTGCAAATCAGAAGCACTAGCTTTGTCTCTCAGCTGAAGTTTCAAGTTAGCTGACAAGTCCTCGATTCTCCGCACCACTGTATTTCTGGATGAAATACACATTGTTGAAATCACACAATTTTTGTGGGCACAGTATTTCTGTGACTTTGATGAGGCACTGCTTTATGAAATCACCGTCTGAAAACAATTTGTCGTGCTGGGCAATAAGTTTAGCGACTTCATAACTTGCTGTTGTGGCGTTTTCCTGTATTTTATTAGCACAAAAAATCTGCTGTTGAACTTGCAGACTAGCTCCCATTTGCTTGACTTTCTGTGTTCGTTCTGCACCAGTGTACGATGTGTAGCTCTGATGCAGTGGTCCCCAAACTACGGCCCGCGGGTCGCCTCTACATTTGGTCCGGCCCCCTGAACAATACCAGAGTATTTTCATATATGTGCATTTTTATTTGATAAGTTGGACTTTTGCAATAAAATGTTCCTTAGTAATGAACTTTATTTATTATTAACTATTAGTTAGTAACTATTTTATACATGCATATAATTGATATATATCAATTGATATATATCAATTATATGCATGACATATAACATATAACGACATATATGCGTAACATATAACAGACCCCAGAAAGGGTGGATGGATGTTGCCTATCTGGCAACCCCCATCAAAAAATCTTAAACCCGCCTCTCTCAAAGAGCGAACGGACTGAATAATGGCGAAAAGATTAGGTAAGAGAAAAATTGATTCAGAATGCAGGGCATTTAACCTGCAATGGACAAACGATTATTATTTTTGTCCAATGCAAAGAAAAGGCTGTCTGTCTCATCTGTCAAGAGGCGGTGGCGGTATTCAAAGAATACAATCTGCGGAGACATTATGAGTCCCATCATAAAGACAAGTATGATAGCTTGCAAGGCCAAATGCGAGCAGACAAACTCAAAGCTAAAAAGCGGATTGTTAGCTTAGCAGAATACATTTGTACGCCAAGTTCAGCTGAACCAGTCATCTGTTCGGGCCAGCTTTCGGGTTGCTCAACTGATAGCAAGCAGCGGTAAACCTTTCACTGACGGAGAATTTGTCAAGAAATGCATGAGAGCTGTAGCGGAGGAGGTGTGTCCCGAGAAGAAAGACGTCTTTAATGCCGTGAGTCTATCAGCCAGTACAATCACCAGACGCATTGAAGAAATCGGCGGTAATGTATATATGCAGCTGCAGCAAAAGGCCAAAGAGTTTGAATTTTTTTTGTTAGCACTGGATGAGAGCACGGACGTGCAGGACACCGCGCAGCTGCTCATTTTTATTCGTGGCGTTACTGCTAAATTAGGGTTAGGGTTAACCCTAAAAACAATACATTTTTATGTTTAGCACTCTTACAATTGTCACACATTTTCTGTCACAAACTGACCCCGGCCCCCCATCAGAGAAGGGACAAGTTATGTGGCTCTCACAGGAGAAAGTTTGGGGACCCCTGCTCTGATGTTTCATCTCATAGTGCCAACGGACATTATCCTTTTTCATCGCAGCAATATCTTCATTGCAAATCAAACAGACACACTTTCCGTTGATTTCTTTGAAAAAATGCTCATCTTCCCACTGTGTTTAAAATCTCCTACTCACTTGCTATTTTGCGTTTCTTCGGTGTTGCTATTTCTGGTGACTCACGATAAAAGTTTTTCTTCGCTTCATTTCGTTTCTGTGGCTGCCTCCATCTAGTGTTGAAACTGAGAAGTGCAACAGAGTTGAGCTCAAGCTTTTTGTGCGGGCCATATTCGATTATATTTTCAGAATTTGCTGCGGGCCAATAAAAACTGGTCCGTGGGCCAACTAGTTTGGACACCCCTGCTTTATCTGCTACTTTTGGAGTAAAAACGTCTTCCTCTCTTCACCTTTCTGTTGATAAATTTCACTCTAGCCAGGTCAGTTCTAACTCCATTGGTAGTGTGTTCCTCACCAAATGAGTATGAATATGTTCAGGAATGTGTGCACCAGTCAACAGATGCAATGTGCTACTAATAAAGTTGTGTGGGAGCAATACCCCCTGAGGTGGTTCCAAATCAGAGCAACTGCACAGGGTCTACAAATGGAGACGAATCTGGGCGGCACTTAAATCCATGCCAGTGGAGAAGGGCTCAAATGACATTTCAGAACATGTCAGTACTGAACCCCTCCCTTTGATTATGGCACCAGTCAGTCTTGTTCTTCTACAATACTCTTTCTGACACTTTGGTTGATTTCTTCAGTATGTTTGAGGTGTTGCCCTAATGATGCCCATCTTTGTGGACCTTCATTTAACTTAGATGTCATAAATCAGCAGCTAGTAAAGCAAAGCATCTTGGTGTATCCAAACTTCTGAAGTCTAAGAGAATACTAACAAACTTACCAAAAAATTTAATTGTGGTACTTAGAAAACAGAAATAATTTTACTCATCTCAACTGACATGAAACAGGAAAGAATTAGCCACATTTAATATCAGAACAGGAATAAAAAAAATCTATATCTTTTCATAGTTTGTGCATATTTTATTAGGATATTGAAATATACAGTTTTCAGCTATACACTCAATGTGCAAATGACACTTACTGTCCTCGTGTGTCTGAAGAAGGGTGGGTGCACTGCAGGGGCCGTCTCCAGGTGTGGTGAAGCAGAGAGTTGAACCATAGTACCAGGTGAACTTCCTGAGACCGCTGACTAATCCTGTGTGCCGGGAGCTCGGGTAGTCAGGAGTGATGGTTACCACTTTAACCTCCTCTGGAGATTGTTCCGGCCAGACCAGGAGCTGTGGTAATTTAGAAAAATAACAGCAGGTGACACAAACAACAACTAATACATCTTATCAGAATCATGCACCAGTAATTTATTCTCAATCTTCATTTTTTTATTTGTCATGGGGGGCGGAGGGGGTTCAGGCCAGAGAATCAGTTCTAGAATAACTCAAACTGCATTTTGTAAGCACACACACATAATTGTGCCTCCACACAAGCTCTGGTGAATCTTTTTATATTATTTTAAAAATAATAAACAACAAAGAAAAAATGTCAGGTTCCCCTTCCAAGAAAAGTTATTTGAATTCTAATTATTTGCTTATTGATTGTACCAAGTAAGCATTCAGTCATAACAACGACTAATAAGAAAAACAGTTTCTTATTATCCATCCAACAATAAACCTAATAAAAGATTTATTGTCTCCACAGTCAGTCTTGATTTAGATTAAAAAACAGCACTCTTGTTGGAATTTCTAAATTACCAAACAGCAAACGGAAAGAATAAGAACCCCGGCAGGCTTTAATTGGTGATTACCCCCAGGCAACATTAAGGTGGGTTGGCAACATCTGAAGCTCCTTAGGAAAAGATAAGCTAAAACTTGATGTCTTCCTCACAATTATACCGAGGTTAGTTTAAAGATGTCTGAAACACCTCTCTATACCTCCCACCACCCTGGTTCTTCCCTTACGCTTTCTTCTCTTCAGTCCAAATATCAGGCTTTCAAAAGTGTTTAACAGTGGAAGAGTGAGGAAATTGTGCTTTTACACATATTTAATCTTTGCCTTCGTATGTATATTGAATTGCTCATAGTTGTTTTAGAAAAGTGTTAACCAGAGGGAGCTGGTCCATACAGGGTATTGGGGAGCTATCTTCCCAGATAATTTGAAAGTTACTTTAAAATTAAATCAAATTAAAATTAAATTAAATCAGAATTACACGCAAATAATTATTATATTTGTAGATCTGTTTATTACCGTGATTTGGAGGCAACAGATGTCCACCTACAAAACTTCACTGTCAGACCCTTCCTCCCTAGAAACATGGAGTCATTTGTTGCTTTATGAATAATAATAATAGCAGCTCTTTCTTCTTTATCCCTTCATTTAGCTTCATCCTCAAAAATCACAGATAAATCTCTCAAATCTTTGCTTCAGTTGTTCACAACTTTCTCTGCTTCTCTGTGGATTTCACCTTAGATTGACCTGGTGTTTGACCCAGTACAGAAACACCCTGCGTTTATAGTAGTCTGTGAGAAATATTTATTATTAAAAGCTTTAGTGTACACAGAATAAAAGTGCAGTGGGTCTTAGATAATGTAAATGGTTTTATTATGTATGTCAGTGACACTTTCATTGAAATATATTTACAGTAACTAGATGTGAATCTGATTGTATGATTGTACTGAATAGATTTTTTCTCCATAAAAGTCAGATCTGTCTCTCAATTTAATTTAATTGGCACTATGAAAATAAACCAAATTGACGTGAATAGAAAATGTGGCACCAGTGAATTAACTAAAAAGACAATTATGACTGTAGAATTACCCCACATGGTATAATGTACATCTAGATTTCTCTCTCATGAGGTTTTATTACATCTTTAAATGTACTGGAAATAAGTTTGGAGGGGATCGTCTAGATTGGTTATAGGTGAGGGTGAACAGTGAGCCTTGTGCTTACATCTGTCTCCTGTGTCTTGCAGGGAGACTACAAGCAGGTGAAACACATGGTTTGATCAGTGAAGAAAAACTAAAACTTGCTTAAGTAAGGATTCATATGCATAATTAAAATTACATTAGCAGATCAAGATGTTTATATCTGTCATTTAAGCAAAGCTACAGTAGAAGTCTGATGAAGGATTCAAACAAAACTACATCCCTTGGGTTCAAACTGTTACTGATCTACTTTGTAGTGCAAACTTCTTCAAAACGGAAACAGATAAATCTCATAGTAAAAGACCCAGTGATACCCAGAGACATCTGAGTGGCTGCTCTTCCCACTGCCTGCAGGGTACACCACAGCACCAATGCTGTCATGGTAAAATAAGGTCCTTTTTATGATTTCCTTTTTGCATAGTGTAGTTTGGTTACTTTGAAAAAAAGTGCTGACTTTATATCCTCAGGCACCCTGTGAAATGTGTTATTCCACATTCAAAGGGTGCTGAGAGGCTTTACGACTTTCCTTGATATAGTCATGTGAGAATCTTTGGCTGGGCTGAAATCGATACTCAAAACTTGCTAAAGAGCATGAATAGCAGAGTAAAGTGCCCATAGCAGATTGGGTGATAGATAGATAGACAGACAGACTGAAAGATTTATGATAGGTAGGTAAGTAGATAGTAAATGTTATTAGCTCTGTGTAGCTGAGCTAATTTTATTTATTTATTTTTTTATAATTATTATGAACCTTCTCAAAAAAAAATTTTGTTGAGTTGACATGTCTGTTTTTGGTTCCTGATGTTGTTCTGGGAGGGTGGTTATTGATGTCACACAGAGTGGGGTTCTGTGAGGTAGCTGCAGTAGCCAAGCAAAAGCTGCTGGTAAGATGTGCTAATGCTACCCCCCACTCTAGTGATGTTTATGATGTTCATAATTGTTCTCACACTTTTGTGCTGCATAAATTATAATGTTAATTGTCTTTATGTGTCTTAAAAAAAACTTTAGATTTGGTTAGAATTAAACTGTTGCCCTTTAAAGTTGTTTGAAGCTTTCCCTCCAAAATGCTGGGATCTGACTGGTTGTGTGTGCCATCCCGATGGTTGAGTATGTCCCATGTTGTGTTATAGGTATGTAATAAATGCACAGATTTCTGTTATAGTTTTATAGAAAAAATTTGAGTTTTGTATTATAATTTAGATTTTTATTTATATTATTTTGCATTATGCATTAACATATTTCTTTGATGCTGATTTGTACACAATTTTATTTTATTATTTTTTTTATTCCATTTGTGGTTAATGTAAAAAGGGCAGAAGCTGCCTACACAGCTGCTGAGCTGCTGGGATCTGACTGGTTGTGTGTGCCCGGTTGTGTTATAGGAATAAACTGATGCAGACCCTGAGTCCTGTGTGATCCATTTCGCATCTGCTACATTTGCACCGAGTAAAGTCACTTCCAAGGGCATGCAAGTAGAAGAGAGGAAACTTGTGAGAGACTTTGGTTCTCTCACAGACTTTAGTTCTTTGCCACAAGTTTACAGCTATGTTATTAACTGTATTGTATATAGTTAGTGATATGTGGGGGAGATTAAATGAGATGAGATTTTGCTTCATTTTCACTTTTAATTTATATTATTATCTACTATACTTTCAACAAGATGCACACGCATGCACACGTATGCACACGCACACACACTGAAAAGCTTCATGGATTTGGAGTGGTGGATCCAATCTTCCCAAGACGTCTCACAGAAAGCATCATGAAAAAGGATAGAAAACCATATGGTATTTATTGAGGCAGAGAGACAACAATCTCCTCGCTGTAAAACAGAGACCCCCCACACACTTGCAGTGACATGCGATGAGAATACGATGCGTTCTTTTTGTCATGTTAATAAGTTCCTTGGAGGGGTGTGGTGCCACAATGCAGGCCCAACTAAATCCAATTCTACAACTGGTACATGAGGATCACTCACACAATTCATCCCTTGCACTCATTGTGCTTCCTGTTCTGCTTCCTAAAAATGATCTCTATCTCTCCTCTGAAGCGCTCATTATTTCTTCCTGGAACTGACCCCAGACTGAGCTTGGCTGAGTGGATGGGTAAACAGCAGCCCAGCAGTCCTGGGAAATAACCGCTGTGTAATAACTCCTGGAAAATGTATTTTTGTTCCAAACATTGACCAACATAAACACATTCACAGATCACCCATTTTGCAACAATGTTCTGTTCTTTTGAACTTAGAAAAAATATGTTTATTTAGGAGCATCAACCACGGTAAATTACCTGATAAATAATAAGTTATTTATAAATACTGACAATAGCGCTGCTGGTTTTAGATCTTGAAATCTTATCATGCAGACTCAAGAGTCTCAAACTGTGGTCCAAGTCTCACTACTGGTACCTGAGATGCTTTCATCTGCCAGGTAAAAGTGAAGTACACTCACTATGGGAAGATAAACTTAGAATTAGTGCTCAGTTGATCTAATAAGCTCAAAGAAGAAAAAAGCAGAGTGAACCCTAATCGTCGTTGGAAAACCAGTGGTTTGTTAAATGCTCTGCTCAGATATCATACATATTGTTACCAAATCAAGCCTACAACAATGTGTTTCTCTGCATTTTGCAAATGAATACATTTAATTGTGAGTAAAAATTAAACTAACAGATGTTAAAACACTTTTATTACAATAACTATTGCTGTGTTTTAACCCTAAAGAGTTGATGTTGAATTTTACAAGCTACAAAAACTCCAACTTGTTGCTTTGACCAACTTAAATCACACTTCTGACAAAAAAAAAAAAAAAATGGAACATACAAAAAAGCAACATTTCAGCCAGCAACACTTTGGCAATTTTAAACTGATACATTTTTAAGAAATACATTTGTAAATTGTACATGTATTTTATAAAGGTATTTTTTTTAGGAAAAAAATCTATCACTACAAAATCCTAAAATCTGAATTGTACTTTTTTAGGAAACACAATACAAGAGGAAAGTAAACATATGGAGTGTATCACATATTCGGGGCTTACCTTGTACCCCTGGTTGATACCATTAATGAACTGCTGAGGTGGAGGGTTCCATGTGAAACGGATGGAGGTCGAATTAATAGCCACAACTTCCACTTCCTGTGGAGGTGATGTGGGAACTGCACAGGAGTACACAGACAAAATAAGTAGTTCAATAACAGGAAGTAAAAATGTAAGTTAAGAGGTAAAAAAAAAATGAAAAACTCCATTAGATTTCTCAACAAAGCCTAATTGTGAATATTTCCTACAGCTCCATTATTCAACATTTTATGCCCTGTTCAGATCTTTTTCTAATTAAAAATATCTGCTTATACTGCAGAATCTAAATGTCAGACCAACTCATTTGTGCTAAGCTGAAAGATGACCTAATTTCTCTAAACAATGACTTCTAATATGTTGCAATTTGCATTTATGTATTTTGCTTATTATTGCCTATGAAATGACTGAATAATGAACCAGTTATTACAAACTGAGTTTAAACAATGTTGGGTCCAGAACCAGTTAGATCCTTTCACATTAATCAGTTCGACCTCACAACACACAGCACCATTATTGATTAAAGCAGACTGAATCTGATGAAAATCGGACATTTTATTCACATTAACATCTTAACTTCCAACAGGCACTTCAGTGACTGAGCACAACACTTGCATCTATTATCTGAAACAATTATTATCAGACATCACACATACTTCTTTTAGTCAACATTGTTTTAAATGTGTTAAACTCTGAGATGTTAACATGACTAAGCTTGCTTGGGCTTAGATATTATTTGATTTCATTTGATTATTTAATTTTGATAAATACGACACACTGCTTTGTAAAACTATGCATGTCCTTTAAACTTTTTCACATTTTCATTCATATATCCACAAACCTGATTGTGTTTTCTTGGTACTTTATGCAATAGACCAACACAGAAGAGTGGAGAATTGTGGACAAAAATAAATAAGTAAATTATTCAAATGAATAATAATTTAAAGTTAAGCATGCATTTGTACTCAGTCGGCTCTGTACTGCTGTTCTGTGGAGGCCTCAGAGATTGGTTAAAGAACATTAAAGAACAACCAGCATCATTGAAGATCCAGGAACACAGCAGACAGGTTAAAGTTCAATCTGTAAGCTGAGGAGGAGCTGCTGAAATCCAGAGTTCAGGTGGGAGAATCTGGCAGCGGGGTAACTACTCGCTCTGCACTGCTCAGATCTGGCCTTTATGTAAGAAAAAGGCTCTTAAGAAGTGGATCAAAGAAAAGAAAAAGAAAAGGAAACTTCTTGACTCGGATCAGTCCTGACGATGAAGCATAGTGGTGTGGTGGCAGCATCAATTCATGATGCTTTTTCAGTGTGGGGGGGGGGCCTAGTCAATGTTGACAGAAAGTTGGATGGAGCTCAGTACAGAGCAATCATGGAGGTAATCCAGTTAGAGGCTTGGAAATCTATGGGAAAGGGACAAAATTCACCTGAAAACACACATCCAGAGGTCCAACATAAAGGTTTACATCAAAGCATATTCATGTGTTAAAATGGCTCTGTCAAAGTCCAGACCTAAATCCCACTGACAACCTGTGCCAAGAGTTGAAAACTGATGCTTAATAAAAATTCTTCATCTAATATGATTGAGTGAGTTATTTTATAAAGAAGAATAAGACCTAGATCTGTAGATGTGCATAACTGGTTGCATCTCATGTAGCAGTAAGAGGCTCTAACGACTCAAAATAATTCAGTATTTTTTTCTGCTCATTTAGTAGATTGTTTTGTTGTTTTTTTGTTGTTGTTTTTTTGATGAGTGCTACAGATAGTGAGTCTCGAGATTTCTTCCTGTATAAATAAAGGATTCCAATGACATATATCACAATAAAAATTACAAGGCAAAAACTAGAATTTGTAACATCAAAGCAATGCTCTGAAACTACAGCAGAACAGAAAACACTTTGCAGAGACAGTACAATCTATTAATGAAAAAGATTCAAAATACAAGTATTTCACTAGCCTCCTGCTATACAGACATCTAACTGTACGTCTGTGGTGGCTCTGTGAAACCTACCAGAGCAGCTATTCAGTGGCAGAGAAAGAGAATCCATCATGAACGACTATTAAACCCAGAGAGAGGGAGAGAGGAGTGACCGTTAATTGAGTGCCTGTATGTGAGTTTGTGGGCATGTTGTAGTGATTACATGTTAACTGCAACTCTAAAGCCTGTGTGTTGCATGATGGGAATGCCCTTTAAATCAGATTTTTTTAAAACTAAAGTGGCTGTATGACACTGGCATTTCTAAAGAAAACACACAAACAGATTCTTCAGGCTAGAATGATATTCAAAAATCTTCTGTAATGGTGAGAGGCATGAGAAACGACAGGAGGAGTAAGAGGACAGAGAGGCAGACAGGAGATTAATTGAAATTAAAGATGTTCTCTCAGTCTCTGCCATGAAGACCCTCCTCCCAGGGAGTGGCTCTTTGCCCCTTGCAGCTCACAGCTCCAGATGAAACACTAAACTATGCACTTTGGGGTAATCTTAGTATGTGCCGACTCCCGAGGACGCTTGGGAGAGAGCAGGAGAAAAGTAATGCTATCAGAGTTTAACACAGACTTCAACCATATCCTCTCAGAGACAGTGAGAGGGAGGAAACATCCAATCCATCACAGTCACTACCATTAAAGGACATTAGAATAATTAATGAGTCTAACTCCCTCTCCTGAGTCGATAAACCTGTCTCCAACTTTTATAATGATGACTGTGAAGAGTAGTGTGGTTTTCGTCCTGGTCGTGGAACACTGGACCAGCTCTACACCCTCAGCAGGGTCCTGGAGGGTGCATGGGAGTTCGCCCAACCAATCTACATGTGCTTTCTGGATTAAGGAGAAGGCGTTCGACCGTGTCCCTAGGGGTGCCCTGTGGGGGGTTCTCCGGGAGTATGGGGTACCGGGCCCTTTGAAACGGGCTGTCAGGTCCCTGTATGACCGGTGTCAGAGTCTGGTCCGCATTGCCGGCAATAAGTCGGGCTCGTTCCCAGTGAGGGTTGGACTCCGCCAGGGCTGCCCTTTGTCACCGATTCTGTTCATTACTTTTATGGACAGAATTTCTAGGCGCAGCCAGGGTGTTGAGGGGATCCGTTTTGGTGGCCTTAGGATTGCATCTCTGCTTTTTACGGATGATGTGGTCCTATTGGCTTCATCGGGACGTGATCTGCAGCTCTCGCTGGAGCGGTTCGCAGCCGAGTGTGAAGCAGCCGGGATGAGGATCAGTGCCTCCAAGTCTGAGACCATGGTCTTGAGTCGGAAAAGGGTAGAGTGCCTTCTCCGGGTCGAGGGAGATGTCCTGCCCCAAGTGGAGGAGTTCAAGTATCTCGGGATCTTGTTCACAGATGAGGGAAGAAGGGACCGTGAGATCGACAGGCGGACCTCACGCTCCCGTGAAGTGGCCGCCGTGAAGTGGCCGCCGTGAAGTGGCCGCCGTGAAGCGGGCGATGTACCGGTCCGTCGTGGTGAAGAAGGAGCTGAGTCAAAAAGCGAAGCTCTCGATTAACCGGTCGATCTACGTTCCTACCCTCATCTATGGTCTTGAGCTTTGGGTCATGACCGAAAGAACGAGATCGCGGATACAAGCGGCCGAAATGGGTTTTCTCCATAGGGTGGCTGGGCTCTCCCTTAGAGATAGGGTGAGAAGCTCGGTCATCCGAGAGGGACTCAGAGTAGAGCCGCTGCTCCTCCACATCGAGAGGAGCCAGTTGAGGTGGTTCGGGCATCTGGTCAGGATGCCTCCTGGACGCCTCCCTGGTGAGGTGTTTCAGGCACGTCCCACCGGGAGGAGGCCCCGGGGAAGACCCAGGATACGCTGGAGGGACTATGTCTCTCGGCTGGCTTGGGAACGCCTCGGGATTCCCCAGGAGGAGCTGGAGGAAGTGGCTGGGAGGGAAGGGCCCCTTCTTAAGCTGCTACCCCCGCGACCCGACCCCGGATAAGCAGCAGAAGATGGATGGATGGATGGATGGATGGATGGATGGATGGATGGATGGATGGATGGATGGATGGATGGATGGATGGATGGAGGGATGGATGGATGGAGGGATGGACTGTGAGTTCTATGTTCACATGTGTGAGTGGATCTGCTCATCTTCATTAATTATAATATACCATTGGAGTAAAAATCAGCAAGATGAAAGAACATGTTTAAAGAAAATTAAACCTTAAAACCATTTCTGCTCATCTTTCTTACTTTCATACTTATATTTCCTTCCTTGTTCACATTACTGATTTATTTTTTTATAGAGTTGAATGTGCATTCCTGGGAGCAGCCATGCTTCCTAAAATAAACACACTATTATCTGTCAGATTCTATATCTATGGAGCTGTTGGAAAACCCTTTCCCCATCAGTTCCCTCAATCCTGCCACGTCTCCTGCTGCTTGTTAGCCAGATGGAAGATGAACTGGAATCCCTTCAGTACATCCTAGGTCGCCCTTAGGGTCTCTTCCCAGTCGACTGAAAAGTGCTTTGGCTGCTAGAGGATGCCTCAGGGACAACTTTAATATAACTCAGAACAGCATCAACTGGCTCTTCTAAAAGCTGAGTAATACTGAAAGCTTTTGAAGCTGCAGAGCGAGCCAGCATGTACTTGTCAGTCAAAGGATCAGAACATTAAAAACAGGTGAGAGGAGTGGATCATGTCATCATTACATCATCTTTGTCTGTCAGGTAAGTTGCTGCTACAGCAGATGTGCAGCCCTTTGGAGTTCATTGAATGTACTTGAACCCACTGTATCTTATCTCAAGACACAATGGTGCAGGACTAAAATTACTGCATGTCCTGGAATCCTGCTGAATAAATTCAACACAATGTTTTTCTGTAAGCAGCGATGATTGAAAATGTTCTGTATATTTGCTATGAGAGGCATAAATGAGGAATGAAAATGTGCGTGTACTTCTCCACCAACCTCCCTGCAGCGTGTACTCTGTGACAGGCCGGCTGTAGACGCCCAGACCGGCTCCTGTGTAGGCGGCCACCTGGATCTGGTACTGAGTCCAAATGATGAGGTCCTTCAGCAGACAGTAGTTAGTCTCTGGGCTGCTAATGTTTTTTTCTTGGTATTCCCCCGGCAACCCAGCCAGACGGTACCTAAAGACACACATAAAAGCTTGTAAATGCATTATAACAGAAGGATATTGAAATCCATTTTTATTCACAAACTGATCAGATATATTCCTAAGCATTTCTTGTGCGGGAGACACACTGCCAAACGATGCTCCTGCAATCATACACAGAACAGATCAGGTAAGAATTGTTCCGTCTACAAAACCTGAATCCCAAAGCCTTGTCTTTGGAGTCAACACAAGAGCTCTGGACAAAAGACCCCAGTACTTTGAGTACTTTTTTAGTTTCAGGACATTAGAGTTTATTTTCAGTGGCAATGGCCACTGTAAACCCAGAGCAGTTGTCTGTGCTTATATCTCAGCATTTGCAGTCACAAGGAATCACGAACACAAAATCCATACTCAATTTTCGGAGCTAAGCAATGCAAGACTCTAAACCCTGAAGTTATTTTTACAAGAAATATATC
The DNA here is from genome assembly GCA_911649635.1 of Poeciliopsis gracilis. Taxonomy (NCBI): domain Eukaryota; kingdom Metazoa; phylum Chordata; class Actinopteri; order Cyprinodontiformes; family Poeciliidae; genus Poeciliopsis; species Poeciliopsis gracilis. The sequence continues at coordinate 32,981 of CAJVRI010001078.1, read as the reverse complement.
TTGTAAAACTATATACTATGGTATTTGAGTTACACCACAAACTTTCTCCTTTTCCTCTTCTTCTCCCTCCATGTCAGTTGAAATAGTGTGAAGACTTCACGTGGTATTAACCACCATAGCAAAATCATTTTGCATTTGAAATAGCTCACAGTTTTGTTCAGTAAATCAGCTTATGTGCAATGTGGAGGTGTGGGTGCTTCTCTCCTTCTGGGACACCTATTAAATGTGGACAGCAGCACATGCAAATCTCCATATCCAGGGAGTCTGATCATAGCATTACATCCATCCATCCATCCATCTTCTGCCGCTTATCCGGGGTCGGGTCGCGGGGGCAGCAGCTTAAGAAGGGAGGCCCAGACTTCCCTCTCCCCAGCCACTTCCTCCAGCTCCTCCGGGGGAATCCCGAGGCGTTCCCAAGCCAGCCGAGAGACGTAGTCCCTCCAGCGTGTCCTGGGTCTTCCCCGGGGCCTCCTCCCGGTGGGACGTGCCCGAAACACCTCACCAGGGAGGCGTCCAGGAGGCATCCTGACCAGATGCCCGAGCCACCTCAACTGGCTCCTCTCGATGTGGAGGAGCAGCGGCTCTACTTTGAGTCCCTCCCGGATGACCGAGCTTCTCACCCTATCTCTAAGGGAGAGCCCAGCCACCCTACGTAGAAAACTCATTTCGTAGTATTACACGGGTGTGATAATTGGGATTCGTTGAGTGTTTTTGTCACAGCCAGAGCAATGGTAGGCCACAATGCACTCTAATACTCATGTGAAGTCGGGAGAATTTTAACTCACTATTGGTGAGTTACAGTGTGTTTTTCACTGCAAAAGACTACTTACAGACTGTAGAGGCTTTGCTAATTCTGGCTTTATGGTCTTTGTTTCTTTTTAAGCCTCCATGACTTAAAATCATGGAGGCATATGATTTTATGGTGGAAAACAAACCAACAAACCAACATTCAGATTGAACTGACCACTAAGAAGCAGTAAAGGACAAACATCCTGGAAGCAAAATGTTAAGAAATGAGCAGCCACAGCCAGGAGGAGGACATAGTGTAATTTTATACCAGTATTTATCATGCATATTTCTTCATTTATTTTATAAATGGGTCTTTTCTGCACAGATCAAGACCTTTTAAAGATCACTAAAGACAATCTCTAATTTCCTTTCCAAATAGTGCACCTTTGCTTTAGTATGTGATTTAAATGCTCATTCAAAAGATTAGATAACCCACCAAGAGACAAGGGAAGTGCAATACTACTTCAGTATTGTTCATATCTGATAGAGCTGAATGGAGCAATAATCCCCATGTCAGCATTTTAATATGACACCTATTCTCTCTAACAGGATCCTCCAACTGGCTGCATCAGCACTCGATCGCACATATGCATTGTACATATGTGCGATATGTACACACTGACAAGTACAAATTCTGAGTATGCACAGGGGGCCAGCATCAGTTCTTTGAGTAGGAGAGAAGATAACCTCTCTCCTCTCCCTCCTATTTCCACCTGACACTTTGAGAGACGAAGAGGAGGCGGACGAGAAGGAGAAGGAGTGGGGCCAACAGAAAAGAGAGAGAAAATGGAGAAAATAGAAAAATAGGAAGAAAAGAGTGAAAAGCTGGCAGCTGACACAGCAAGAAGAAAAAGGAATTCAAAAGGTGAAGAAAGAAGGAAGTGGGACAGTGTCCTACAAATACAGCGGGGATGTCTAAATGCATGTTTCTGTTTTTTAACTAATTTCTGAAGTGGAACTAGTGAAGTAGAATAAAAACCTGATAACTTCAACTACAATTATATACAAATGTGTGTTTGAGACAGCTGATGACAGTCTGATTACACAGACAGTGTATCATACTTTAGGTAGACATTACGGAAGATGAGATCAGCCCAAGGACAGCAGCAACATCCTCAAAGAGCACTCTTCTCTGCACGTGAAAGTATGCAACCATGTGTGGTTCTACATTGTGCGAAGCGAGTTCTATTCCAAATATATATCGATGTGCCGTTAGAGAGAACTTCACCACTGATCTGTGTATTTTGTATAAGTGGGAAAACATCTTCACTGGCTGATCATTAATATCCATCCATTTATCATCTACTATTTACAATAAAAAGTGGAATAATTTGGTTTAGGTAGTTCATATAGGTATTTATTGATTGCATGTTTTTGACTTTATTGAAGGCAGGAAAGGTCTGCAGTCATTTATATTTTGTTCGGGGTTCTTCTCTGAGCTCCTGAATTAGTGATAAGTCTGTTCTGGTAATTATCTTTTACTAAATGATAAAGCTAAGGTGATGGTGTTTGGACCCAATAACAAAATGGTAGTTCAGGTCCTATCTGTTCATGGTTTTAACCACACTCATGAAGCCAGATTGCTTCTGATCTTGGTTTTTCAAAACATTTGAAGAACATTACTAAAACAGCACTTTTACAAATTAGGATTATTGCAAAAGTCAGCTAATTTATTTTATTAGTTGATGTGGAAACTCTTATTCATGCCTTTGTCTCCTGCCATCTTGATTATGGTAATTCTTTATTTTATGGTCTACCCCAAAGTTCTCTCCATCATCTTCAACTAACAGAAAACACTGCAGCTGGAGTTTTCATAAGACCCTATGAATATCAATACGTCACTCCTGTTCTGTCCTCATTGCGCTGGCTCCCTGTGACAAAATTTTATTTTTTAAAATCTCTGAATGTTATTATTATTTCCTTCATTTAACCAGGTAAACCCCGTTGAGATCTGGATCTCATTTTCAAGAGAGACCAGGGCAGAAGTCTGCAATACACAGTCTTGTATCATCATATTTAACTGAGTTTCTAACCCCTTACATCCCTTTTGTCAAGCTTATATCCTTTAATCAGTTTCTACTTTCCACTCCCAGAGCTGGACTGGTGAGAAATGAAGCTCTCATGGTCAGGGCTCCTGATTAGTTGATTAATCTTCCTCTAAATATCAGACAGGCCTCTTCATTGTCTTCTTTTATATCATGGGTTAAAATTTATTTGGATAATAAGGCTATATTATCCTTATTATAATAGCCTTACATTATAAGCCTTACAATAATTATTATTATAATAGTAATTATAATAGTAATTATTATAATAATTGTTATTATTATTATTATTATTATTATTATTATTATTATTATTATTATTATTATATGTATGATGGAGTTTTTTATGTTTTTTTTTTTTGCCTACTTTATATTGTCAGAGAGGTTTCAGTTGTTTATTGCTGTCGTGAAAACTGGAATGAGGAAGTGAGATCTGTCCAGGTTCACGCAGAAAACAGATCATAACTGGCCTGAGAGATTGTGGAAAAATGTATTATGTTGAAGTATTAATGATTATGAAGTAAAAATCGGAAGTTGATCATTGAGAATTATATAAATCAGTTAAACAATGAAGTATAATCATGCTGAATCAAGAGTAATGAGTACTAAGAAGTAATATTTGAAGAAATGAATTACAAATGATTATGTTGATGAATTATATGTCTGTATAGCATATGTAAGATTAAAAACAGAATAAGTAAGAGTAAAGGGGCAGTCTTTGGGTGTACAGGCAATCTATTTGGCATCCAGTTGGGAGACCAAGAGCATAGATTGGCATTGTATGCTGATGATCTGATAGTTTTTTTGACAAGTTTGTCCATTAGCATCCCAAACTTAATGCAACAAATAGAGTTGTTTGGTCAGTTTTCTGATTACAAAATAAATGATTCAAAGTCCTCTATTCTATTTTTGAACATGGATTAGACTGAACCGGTTATACAGACCCCTTTTATCAATGCAAAAGAGGGATTTGTGTACCTTGGTGTTAAAATCACCTCAGACATTAAAACAATTGTACCAACAAACTATGATCCTCCGGTCCGTGAAGTAAACGAGTCACCGAATAATTGGATGATAATGCCCATATCAATGATTGGCCGAATAAATATGATCAAAATGAATATATTACCAAAGATTCTGTATCTTTTTCAGATAATTCCTTTGCCTCTTCCAAAACAATTTTTTGATGGGTTAAATGGTATTTTTAGTAGATTTATTTGGAATAATAAAAAACCTAGATTAAGACTTCGCCTGTTGTACCTGCCATATGAGAGAGGGGGGTTACAACTCCCTAATCTTAAATTGTATTATTGGTCCGCCCAGCTACGTTCAGCCATGTTCTACTTTTCAACCGAAACACCCCCAGCATGGATAAAAATTGAACAATTAATAACAAATCTTAGATTAAATCTGAATTTGTATTCCGCAGGCCTAGGCAATTGATGAAAATGACAAAAAAATCCCTTTCTAAAAAAAAAATTTGATGTCTGGTATAGGACCCATCAATATATTGGAGATACTCCTTCCATTTCTTCTTTCTCACCCATCTGGGGGAACATATATTTTAAGGCAGGAACAGCTGATGGAGGTTTCAAAAGCTGGGCAAATAAAGGTATACAGAAACTGGCAGATCTCTATAAAGATGACAGGCTTCTTACATTTGAGCAGTTATGCCAAATATATAGCATTTCAAAGAAACACTTTTATAAGTATTTACAAATTAAACATTTCATTACGTCTAAACATAAAAAGATTGAATCCAAACCACTACTGTCATACCTAGAGCATATTGTGCTTGGAAATTTAGAGAGGAGAGGACATATTTCTTTATTTTATGTAGCTTTACTAAGGCATGATAAGGAATCCACTGCAGATAAATTGGATGCATGGAGAGCTGATATTCGAGAAGAGATACAAGTAGCAGACTGGAACACTGCATGCAGAAAAGCCCAAAAGCAGAACTCCTTCAATACAAGTGGTTGAAGAGAACTTACATAACTTCAGTCAAATTGAACCGCTGGGCACCTAACATTCCAGATATTTGTTGTAAATGTTTGGTTGGAAGGGGTACTCTCTTTCACTGTGTATGGGAGTGTCCAAAGTTACTGCAATATTGGAACTTGGTTACGCAAACTTTGTCAGAGATCGTTGGAGTGAATGTGCCTGCTGAGGCCAAAATGTGTGTTTTGGGTATTTATCCAGAGAACTGTGTTTTTAATTCCAGACAGTTAAAATTGATTGACTTTGGACTCCTGCAGGCCAGGAGATTAATATCTCTATACTGGAAAAAAATGGACATACCATCAAATCACATGTGGGTGAAGGAGAAGACATTGTGTACGGCTCTGGAGCGACTCACTAATATTGTCAGAGGAAAAGGAGCGAAATTTGAAGAAACATGGTCACCATTAACCGAGTTTCTGAAACACTATAAAGGTCATTAAGAGAACTGTGAAGAAATTGCTGTTTTTTTTTTATTGTTTTATTTGTGTTTGTGCACTTTGGGGATTAAGTTATTTAATGAGAATCTGTATTAAGTGTGTCACCGTCACTTGTTTTTCTTTTATGTTATAAAATTCAATGAAAAAAAAAAAATAAAAATAAAAAATCATGACTTATACAGGTGAGCAGTTATATTTTCACATGATGCTAGGATAATATGGATAGTTTTTCCCCTTAGTAAATGCAATCATCATTTGAAAACGCTGCATGCATTTTGTATTCACTCAGTTTACCTATGTGCGGTATTTAAATTTATTAATGATCTGAAATATTTAATTTTCTGCTCTCTACAAATGAATGAATGAATGCATGGAGAGGCTTCTTACATTTGAGCAGTTATGCCAAATGTAAGAATGTACTTATATATATATACCTATATATATATCTGTATATATATATAGATATATATCTATATATATATATATCTAGATATATCTACAGATATATTATATCTCTAGATATATATACAGATATATATATCTACAGATATATCTACAGATATATATATATCTCTAGATATATATACAGATATATATATCTACAGATATATCTACAGATATATATATAGTTGACTTTATTTTAATGTACTATGTGCTATGACTGATTGGTGTCAGGATAACAACATTCCCACATATTTGTTTCTTTTTCTTTCTTACTGGATTTACACCAGACCAAGATTACTGTGTTTGTTTGGTGTGGGTTCACCTTAGGACATATCCTCGAAGGATGCCGTTAAGCTCGGATTCTGGAGGAGGCTGCCACTGGACCATAATGGACTGGTTTGTGCGACCGCTGGCCACAATGTTATTAGGGGGAGCACTCGGCGCCTCTTCTCGAAGCATCATCCTAGGACAAACACAGAAACGAAGAAAGGAATAAAAACTGAGAAGCAGACAGACAACATATTTGATCAGACTTATAATGAGTTTCTTTGGGATGTTACAGATAAAGTCCAACTGTGGAGTCATACAGCGACAGTCTACTCAGTAACACGCTAAATAATGACTTCATCTGTTTTTCTTTTTACATAGACTGTTTACTGATATAAATCAGCAATAGACCACTGGTAGGCAGAATTGAAAGCATTTATCAAGCTTAAACAACAACAGTTTGAATACATCAATCATGCAAAACATTATGACTACATACAGGTAATCTAATGCTTACCATCTCCTCACCATGGCAGCAGTTAGCCAGAGGAACACTCACAACATCTAAGTTTAAATTCTGACCTTGATGGAGGAATAAAAAGGATAACCAAAAGATCTCAAGCTATGATAGGGGCCAAAACACGATGTTTAAATGATCTTCAGGTCAGCTACTGCTCTAGACTAGTTCTAGTCTGTAGGGGTCAGTATTTATTAAAGGAGTATTTTATATTTTACAGGCACACAATGTCATTTTATAGGTAACAATGTTACCTTCAGTTATTGTAAAAGTACTGTTTACATTAAGCATAAATTCAAATAAATTTAAATTTGCAACTATGAAAATTGGGTTTTCTTTCTTCAGGAAGCTCCTATTCTATCTCTGCTTTCAGCAAGTCATCGCAACAATGCATCCATTATGCATGGACGCATACGTCCATATCACTTACATAGTGATTTTCAACCATCAAAGGGTTCTCAAAGATAATTTATGAGCTCTAAAATGAGAAGTAGTTTCTATGATTAGCTTAGAAGATGCATAGTTCCATCAGGTGTTTGCTAATTGCTGCCTCTAGGCACAGGGAGGAGTGCTTTGTGAGAAAGGACATTTGGCCAGAAACTGCAGCCCCAAGCATTTAGACAGCCCTGAATGAGTGCCACAGGAGATGCAAAGACTCCTCAAATAAAAGCAACGCTCCAGGTATGATTTTCATGAGGAAATAACATTGTGACATGATATAAAGCTTATAAAAGAATTTTTCATAATACTCGCCCAAGAAAGAAACAGTGGTGAATTGGATACAGGCTAATGGGTGGCCAAGGTTCACTGACACAAGTGAGGAGTGTAGGCTGGTCTGTGTGCTTTAATATTATGTAATAGAAATCAATAGGTGCTTAGCACTGTCCACCATGGAGAGCACCAACGATGGATGAATCAGCATCAGATCTTACTACAGAGACAAGTTAGCCTGGTTTGATGAATAACATTTTTTCTTAATTCACTTGGATGACAGGTGTGTGCATCACTTACTGGAACAAAAATGCTCTTCTGGCAGAACCCAAGACAGAAGAGAAAGTGTGATATGTTTTACAATGTTCTGCTGGAAAACATTGGGAGGTTACATTTCCTATAACAACCTACCTAAATATTTCTACACATTTATTCCCCTCTTTCCAGGGAATTGTATTCCCTGATATCTGTGGGATTTGTTTTAGAATAGTTTGAGGGGTTGACTTGGTAAATCTAAATCCATTCCACTATCGGTGGGGATGTACTGGACAAACAAGTCAGATCCATAAAGTCCCCCCTTCACAGCTTACTGGACTTAAAGGATCTGCTGCTAACATCTCAGTGCCAGATACAACTGAACATCTTCTGGGTGTTTGTTAAGTATGAAATGGTAGAACAACTTAATCCAGATCCTTTGGTATTACTTATTCAGTGTGACGTAATGCTGTGCAACTAACTGAATTGTAATATTTCAGTATTCTCAAGTATATGTTTAAAAATAAGAAAACTTTGGGACCCAGGGGAAATGGATTTTATATTGGAAAATTTGATCTTATTCAACCTCAGCCCATAAGCTCCGTCACAGTAGATGAGCAACACAATGTGACAGATAGTTAAATCAACTCTAGTATAAAATGAGCAAAGACCTTGTCTTTTTATTTTGAGGAAGGCAGTATGATCCCTCAGTGCTGTGTTTCTGTCTCCAAACTGTCTCCTTATTTTTACATTGACATTTTGAAACACTTCTCAAATTTTTTTCCCACCCAATCTTCAAACTTCCGTCTTTTATACATGTCCTTTGGCCTCAATTATTTCATGCTTCTATCTTTTACTCATTTCCTTTCCCCTTTTCTACCCTCAAACTTCAGGGTAGAAACAGCCCTGCAGCCTTTAGATGACCAGTAAAGCGCACAGGCTGTGCTGGTCAGCCTCTGGCTTTGCTCTAAGCAGTTCAGCAAACATAATCAGAGCCATATGTGCAAACACACACACACACGTGTGTCTGTATCATCATACAGACACACATTTCTCCCGAGTTTAATACAGGCTGTTAGATTGATGATTGTTTCCCTTCCTTGGATTGCGTCTTGCAGTTAACATTACATTGTCCCTGAAATCCACTTGCTTCCTCTATTTCCCCCCCGAATCATTCTCGTTAAGTTATTGAACCATTAACTGCGATATGACTGCTTATTTTCATGTGCCTGATTCTGTATGTATCTATAAATGAGTATGTTGATCTATATGTTTGCGTGAAAGCAGGGATGTGAAAGCTGTTAGTAAGAAACTGCGAGTCTATTGCAGACCATAAAAAGTTACGACAAGGCTCTTGGTTGCCACTCATAATTATTATCTATCTCCTTGTTCAGCTTGTCGAGTTAGGTCCACTTAAGTCTTGGTATGTTTGGAGTGAGGCCATCATCCTTCCATCTTCAGACCATTAATTCAGCAGAGCGAAGATGTTGAAGGTTTGAGATATTGTCCTACAACCTAATTCTACTTTAAACTTCTCCATGTTTGCTCTTACCCTTCTTGTGTAAGATGTGTATTATTGAGCTCAATGAGGTTGTGTACAGAAACTTACTAGATTTTATTTTGTAAAAATGTTGCACACTTAATGATTACTCAGTGTGATTTTTGCAGGTTCTTTTATTCGATGAACACTGTTGACAACAAGAGCGACAGTGAGCGCCTCTGCTGACCAGCCGTTACTGCACTAAATTGCTGTTGGCTTGCTGAGTAAGGCGTGCTCACTGTGCTCAATGTGCCAATTGGTGACGAACTGCTGTAACTGCAGTTTAATATATCTTAGAAGTGCAACTTAGGAGTACACAGTCTTATATAAAGTACTGAAATCTCAGAGTCAAGTAAAAGTATAGGTACCGCTCCAAAATATGACTTTGGTAAAAGTCCAAGTCACTGACTGAAATGTTACTTGAGTTAAAGTCTTAAAGTATCTGAAAGTCTTGTACTTAAGTATGGAAATTACTGTAAAACTGGATGTACTCAAGTAATGTAATGAAAAGTATAAGTAAAAAGTAAAACAAAGCAAATGCAGTTTGAATGACATTTTTTATATTTTGGTAAACTTGTCAAATACACTTAAAATAATGTGCACAACCAAGTGCAGGCAAAATTAAACCTGCTAATAGATAAACCTGCAGGCATCATTTAGTTAAGAAAATTAGGAGCTTTACCTAAACCACTAACTTAACTTAACCTGCTTTACAACTGAACCAGCTTCTTAGTAAACCCAGAAAATACAAAGTTTCTATAAGCCTTAAGTTTTCCCTTTAAGTAAGGTCAGTGTTGAAAATGAGAAAAATAAATAGTCAGTACAGAAAATGCGGCCAACATGAAGAAAAAAAGTCGTTACGGTTACTCTACTTCGCAAACTATAGGAGCACACAACTGGTCATTATGCAAAAGAAAAAAAGAATTGGGAGGGAAATGCAGCTTATTTGGCATCTGAAGAGGGAGAGCTTTTTTGTTAACTTGGTGTTTAATGGGAGAAGCGAAACAGACCTCCGTGATGCTGACACCCCACCTACATCAAAATATCCAGCAAATAGTCTGATTGGTTAGTGCTCCGTTTGTGCAGCTTTGGTTTCCGAGATATTAAAGATTATTTTTTAGGCCATCCAAAAATATAAACTTTTTAAGATTACAATTACTGAAAATATTGAGTATGACTAAAAATTCACTGGAGAACAGTGTGTCTCGTGTAACAGCATGAATTTTGTGTCAGTTGGTCACAAGGCAAGAAATCTATTTCCATTAGTTTCTCAGGAGAGTTTGGATGTAAAATTTGTTGACTCTCCCTGAGTGAAACTCCAAGCGCTTGAAGAAGGAGGAGACCTAGAAAACGGCTGGCTGAAATTAGCCTTCATGAATCGGATCAACCTTGAACTAGGCGCCACTCACACCGGATACTGAAATAGCCAAAATCCAAATTGAAAACAACTTTGCTGCGTTTGTTTTAACGGCACAAACCTGCACAAACGGAGCACTAACGAACCAGCCCACTTTGGTTTGTTTTGGAGCAAAATGGAGGGATGATAACTCTGGATGACCTAAAAAATAATTTTTAATATCTCGGAAACCAAAGCTGCACAAACGAAAAATTTTAACAGCACAAACCTACACAAACGGAGCACTAACCAATCAGCCTGTTTGCTGGACTTTGACGTGGTGGGAGGTGCAAAACCTGTGCATCCTGTGGTGGAGATGAACAAGCCCAGGCAAGTTGTCTACCGACTTTGTTGCAGTCGATCAGTAGGTGGTCAAAACACTTGCGTTTCTCTCTCTATTTTTGTAACGAGTAACTAAACCACACATTGAAAATGTGTCGGAGTAAAAGTATGCAATTAAGTTCGGAAATGTAGTGAAGTAAAAGTGAAAGTTATCAAATATTTTCATACTCGAGGAAAGTTGAAGTACTCCAAAATATACTTAAGTAAAGTAGTGAAGTATTTTTACTTTGTTAATATACAACACTGGGAGTACAGTCTGCAGTCCTTAAATAAAGTAAAAAGGTGAGGGGGTGTGATTATTTCTCAAGTCCATTCTGTCACACTCTCCCCTCTAACAAGTAATGTCGTCCCAACATTCGGGTACCCAAGCTTTACAGCAAATAAATCAGCAAACATGTTATTTTCATGCTTTACAATCACATAGAGTACTTTTAAGGAGTCAGAATGAATGTTCAAAGGAATGCTATGCTGTGTCCAGTCCAAAAATATGACATGCATCTCCTCTCGATGTCACAATCCACCACTTGATCAGCCAGTAGCGTAAATATCTGCAATCCCTTCTGAGAGTAAGGTACTTAAACTTAAAAGTAAACAGATACCATGGGTACTCATCTATCAATCTAACTAAAATACATCAAAAAGTAGTTAATCATGCAAATCATTCTAACTTATTCACTTCACAAAAAAGGCTGTCCCAAAATAATTAAATCTTAACATAGGTTTTCTTGTTCGAAAAGGATACCTTCCCATCCTTTGGGGTGACGTATCAGTCTCTTCTTGTTCACTGGCAGCTGACTGGTGAGACTCATCTCCACTGTTCATGTTCTCTGGATGAAAGTCATCTTCTGGTGTTGCATCCATGTCCTCACCAAGAGTTGGTTGCTGCACTGGTCCACCACCATCAGCTATACAGTCCCTTTGGATGTCCTCGTTGTTTGGGTGGAACTCTGGTGCCTCTGCTCTCAGCTGACTCTTGATGTGATGATCTGACTCCATGTTGTAATGCTGTAGAGGTGGATGAATGATGGCTTTCCAGTCCTCCCAGTCCTCTTCATCGTCAGAGCTGTATGAACGTCTGCTTCTCTTTCTCTTTCCAGGGTCCTTTAGGTTGAATGGTTACTTTTGGTTCTGTTGTTGAAAGGAAATCTCATGGAAGCAGAGGGTTTCTGTGGATGGTCCTTATTCGCCCTTTTCCACTTTCTGGTTGAATTTCATACACAGGACTGTCCTGATGTTTTCTTTCTTTGACAATGTACACTTTATCTTCCCAGAATGCTCTCAATTTTGCTGGTCCTCCCTTGTCATTCAGATTCCTAATCAGCACTCTGCAACCTGGATACAACTCCCCTCCATGCAGTTTTCTATCATAGTGAACCTTCCCTCTCATCGCCTGCTTACTGGCTGTTCTGGATGCCAACTGATAGACTTCACTCATCTTTGTCCTCCATTTTTCTGCATATTCCTGGTGAGAAGAGCTTTGGTTCTTTTCACTGAGACCGAACATGAGATCAATGGGGAGCCGTGGCTGACGACCAAATAAGAGGAAATAGGGAGCATAGCCAGTAGCTTCACTGCGTGTGCAAATGTATGCATGGACCACTTTAGGTAGAGAAGATTTCCAATCTTTTTTTTCAATTTCTGGCAGACTCCTCAGCATAGCAAGCAGTGTCCTGTTAAACTTTTCAACTTGACCATTACCTTGCAGATGGCATGACGTTGTTTTTGATCCCTTGAACCCATTGTACTTCTTTAGTGATGCGAATAGTTAGTTTTCAAACTCCTTACCCTGGTCATGATGCAGCTTTGTGGGAAAACCAAACTTAAAAATAAAATCCCCTAATGTTTTCTCTGCAGCTGTTTTGGCAGCTTTGTTTTTGCAGGGATAAACCTGGGCAAACTGTGTGAAATGGTCCATCACTACAAGGACGTATTCATGTCCACCACTGCATTTCTCCAGATGTAAGAAATCAATGGAGACCAACGCAAATGGCTATGTTGGAATGATGTTGGTAAGAGGGGCTCGGCCTGGTTTATTTGGCCGCTTTCATTTCAAACAACTGCATACACGAGTGACATAGTGTTCGACATCACCTTGCATGTTGGAATAGAAGCGATCTCTGATGAGATGCAACACCCTCTCACCTCCGAGACGACCCATTTCCTCATGAAGCTCCTAAAAAACAAGTGCAAGATATTTCTGTGGTAGAAGGAGTTGTGAGCGACTGGCTGTTTTGCGGTGGAGTAATCCATCTTCATCAATATATAGTTTGTGTTTTTGTCTCATCAGAGCAGCAGCACCCCTGTTGCCCTTGAACCAGCCATGTTTTGGCTTTTTCTGTGCAGTAACACATCTCAATACTTTGCTAATCACTGGATCATCTTGTTGAGCTTGTCTAAGAGCTTCTCTACTGATGTCCTTTACCGATGTGTTAGCTGCATCACATTCCTCTGTGACCCGACTGTTGATGGTTGCTGGACATAGCCATGGCTCAGACTTCTGAAACTGAATGGCTGATCATATTTCTCATGACTTTTAGAAATACTTCTGCCTTCTTACTTTCAATAGAAAATGCTGTACTAACAGCTTCTGTAATGATGGGGGAAGGACCTAGACCCTTTTTTAATAGGTACTCAATCACATTGTAACCAATGATTGGTTCTTTTCCCACCGCATCCTCCTCAGCAACTAGAACTGGCACCCAGAACTCTAGCTGTGTTTGACTCACCAATGGTAATTTAAATTTGACCTCAACCCAGCCAATAAAAGGGATTGGTGTCTTATTCACTGCTCTTCCATCCAATATTCCAGGTCCAATAATTTCAGTGAGACTTTGGATTCTAACATGGGGGAGATTCTGCTTTTTCCATTTTTCACTCATGAGGCAGACCTGTGATCCAGGTCTGTGTGTTTCACTCCTTCCATACACTTAGGTTCTGAATGGTGTGTGATGTCAATGGTAAGCTTGAGTCCATTTCTGGTTTGGAAATTTTACTTTTTATCATCTCCTGTTGCTGGTACAGATGTCACACTGCTCACAGAGATATCTGTTTCTCTGGGCCTGACATATTTTGAACAAATCTACAGCCACGTGATAGATGCCCACCTTGTCCACATTTGAAGCATAGTTTGGGAACAAAGCCAATGTTGTGATTGTAAAAAAAAAGATTTTTATGATGAAGATCTACATTAAGATGGAAACAAATTGGAAAAATGTTGAAGCAGCTGGAAGCTCAAACTTTAATAAGGGCTTTCTGTTCTTAATATTCCAAGCTTCTGCTTCGCTTCATGCCCTGTTCCCTCACTCTGTCTGTATTAATGCATTCTGTCATCCTTCTCATGGGGTAGTCAGAGCTTCTGTGGGACATTTCGTTTCACTTCAGTCTTCCTGAGTGTCATTTGTAGTATGTGCCTTGGCATCAGTGGCAGCTTGTATGTGCGTTTTATCCAACAAAACATCCAGCAGATAAAAAGGAGGACGTGCCTGTTTACATATTAAATGAATGCTGAAGAAAAGACACATCCATCTGCTCTGAGGCACTGACCAAAGATGACTTGTCTGCCTGCCAGTCTTTCATTTACAGAAGATCCATCCAATCTGTTCTCTAGGGTCTACAACAACAAATATTGGACTGAGGACTAGACAGCACAGCAGCTGTTGAACACAAGAGGAAGAGGAAGGATGGAACTAATATTAATAAATGCTCCCCCTCCTGCTACAGGAGTAGGAACATGATTAGGGAGAAAGATTCAGAACATTTAAAGAATGAACAGCAGAACACATAAAGAAGAGAAACCAGAGGCAGATTGCAATCTGAGGTATGTGAATGCTAAGAACTACTGTTGCTCCTGAGTGTGTTTGGCCGAACAACAACTGGCATCTGTCGGTGGTCCGTATCTTCAGTAGGACAAAACTCTGTTTGATAGTGTTTGTGTGTGCCTGTTTCATAATGCAGCACCACATCTGCTGTATGGTAACAGACTATCAGGGATTTGCTCCACATTCACACTTTAGACAACGCCTCCCTCTATACCTGGTCCATTTAAGCCTTTCCATCAGTGCCTTAGCATTATAATTACCCAAATCAGTGCTTGTCTGCTGGGACACACAGATAGCAGCGTATGCCTGCACTATAAATGCAAGTATACACACGTGCATCAAACATCTGCAGCTGATCCAGAACGCTGCTGCTGGCATTCTCACTAGACCAGGAAGTTAGAGCACATAACACCAGTTTTAAAGTCCCTCCACTGGCTCCCTGTAGCTCAAAGAATAGATTTTAAAATACTGTTGTTAGTTTACAAATCACTGAATGGTTTAGCACCACAATACATTAAAGATCTGCTGTTCTTGTATCAACCTGCCAGACCTCTCAGGTCTTCTGGTTCTGGTCTGCTCTGCATCCCCAGAACCAGAACCAAAAGAGGAGAAGCAGCTTTCAGGATCTATGGACCAAAAAATTGGAACAAACTTCCAGAAAACTGTAAAACAGCAGAAACCCTGACTTCCTTTAAATCTCAAATAAAAACACACCTGTTTAGAACTGTATTTGAAATGTAATATGTATGGATTTGTATTTGTATTTGTATACTTTGTATTTTGTGTTTATGATGTAAAGCACTTTGAAATGCCTTGTAGCTGAAATGTGCTATACAAATAAAATTTGATTGATTGATTGATTGATCTGCAAAGTAATCTGTTTGCATACTCGGTGAAATTACACTGTATGCATTCTCACACATACAAGCAGAGCAGTTAATATAATTACACAGCTAACTATACAGTTTCTGTATCCAACAGAAAGAGAGGCATGGAAAGACAGAGAAGAATAGAAACAGTGGCTATGGATATTTAAAGATTATAATGAGAAAGATTGAATCCAATAGATGAATCTGTGCAATATCAGAAAAGGAAAAGTGCTTGGAGGTATTGGGTGGTTTAAATTACTTCCCATTGAACTATTGGAATGCCTTGGCAATTCCCAAACAGAAGAAAGTACTCATTAAATAAGAAATTGGAATTTCTTATTTTTGCACTTTGAGAAAAAAGAACACCAATTTTCTTACACAAGTATTTCCTTAACATGTTTACTCTTACCTCTGTGTTTCAGCACTATATTGACCCCTGCCCACTTGATTGACAGCACAGAGTCTGAACTGGTAGGTTCTTGCAGGTGTGAGTCTGCCCACTGATACCTCACTCACTGCAGGATCCACCTCAGATAGGTAGACCTTCCATGGAGAATCTAGACAACAACATGCTGAGATTAGAGACTGATGGCATCTGGCTGAGGAAGGACAAACAGGGACATGGGACATTATAACCAGGACTGGAACAAGACTAGGTGTGGAGGAGAATGCAATAAAAAAGAAACTTTAAAAGAATTATGGGGGTAAGTTAAGAAGCATGGATGCTGCTGTATGTTGTTGCCAGCTTATTGTTGGCTGAATAAACAACAGACAGATCCACTATTATCCCTATTATCGCACCAGCCTCGTGGGGATCAGTGTAAGCGAAAAGGATAGTGTACAAGCCCAGCATATTAGAGTCATTGTCTGATATGAAAGTCCCTTGTATTTTCACTGCTATGGACTCTCAGTGAAAAGAAAAAATCTAATCAGTGTTCAAAAACTCCAATCCATTCCTCACTGTCTGGGTTTTTCCACAGAGATTGACCAGTCATTTAAACTTCCTCGTTTCCTCATTCTTTTCTTCATCTCCCCCAGATATTGCCGCATTATTTCCCTGCTCTATTGTGATAATTTTGGTTCATTTATGTAGTTTCAACATAACACCTGTTAAATAATACCAGTAGAGATGTATCTCTTAGAACGTTTTCTAAACGTGGATTTTCAACTAATATTTGTCCATAAGTACCAATTCTACAGTTTCGTGCATAATGCCTGGCTGAGCACGTAAAGGCTCGATAAGAGATCCCTTTTAGCTTGTAGTCGTCTCTCTCCCATCTGTTTCATCTGTCATTTACTGCTTTGTCCCCTCGTTCTTCTCCCCAATTCTCTCCCTCCCTTCCTTATTTGAAAGAGAGCCAACATGCTGTTAAAACATCTGTGGTTGAGAGACCAGGAGTCAGAAAAGAAAGAGAGCAAGAGGGATAAGGAAAGGCTGGAAAACAGGAGCTCAGCAGCATCCTGTGCATTTATGCTGGAACACTGTTCTCCATATGTATATCTCTTGTAAATGAGCACATTTGAGTGCATGTCGCTTCCTGGTAGTCAGCTAGCAAACAGCTGTTTGCCTCTCAGGAACCATAAAAGATATCCAAGCATTGACACATTAAAATATCTACACATACTTACTGTTCTCTGAGAGCTCCAAGACGTAGTAGAGAAGAGGGGAGTTTCCATCAAAGGGCCGTAGCCAGGACAGGTGGACAGAGCGGGAGTCTGAGTCATTGAGACGAGCCGTTAGGGAACGGGGGGAGTGTGGCAGCTCACTGAAAACACAGAAATAGGTTTAAGCTTTACAGTAAACTTGTTTTCTTCTGTTTTAATCAATGACAATTTGAATAATCTTCACCAAACACACAGATTCTCTCCACTGAAAATGTCTTTATCTTTATTTTTTAGTGCATTTCATAATCCTAGTTTTGACTTGAGAGCTTTACATGAACAGACACCAGTTTGTATAAGTGAAAACTAAAGGAGAGCCTTCTCCTCTCTGGAACTGTCTTCTGTTGGCACAGAGATCAGCTGAGTTGGAAGCTTCTTTACAAGTTGGCAAAAACGTCTCTGTTTCAGTCTGCCTGGGTTTTTTATTTTATTTTATAGTTTTCTGTTTTTTATTGATTTTGATTTGTTTTGAATTATAAATATGAATAAAGTTTTATTTTATTCAAATTTTAATCCAAGAATCTACAGAACCTTTAACATGTTATAGAAGGAAGAAAACGGACATTACACCACTAATCATTGGGGGGAAATGTGTCGAGAGGGAAACTGACTTCTGTTTTCTGGGGATCCACATTGAGCAGGGCCTCAAATGGAACATGAACACCTTCGAGCTGATAAAAAAGGCCCAGCAAAGACTGTACTTCCTGAGGGTTCTCAGGAAGAACAACATCAAAGAGAAACTGGTGTCCTTCTACAAGTGCTTCATAGAGAGCATACTGACTTACTGCATTTGCATATGGTATAACAGCAGCACTACGGCTCAAAGGAAAGCTCTACAAAGGATTGTGAATACAGCCCAAAAAATCATTGGCTACCCTTTCCCCTCACTGGAAGATTTGTACAGCGACCGCTGTCTAAAAAAAGCACAACACATGATAAAGAACACTTCCCATCCTGGACATTACACCACTGTTTACTGTCTACACTGTTGCCTTCAGGCAGACAATACAGAACAATCAGAATAAGAACCAACCGTCTTAGAGACAGTTTTTACCCGAAAGCAATAACAAAACTAAATGCAATCAAAAAATAACCATCAATAATCATGAATGATGTGTATCAGCTATTTGTTTACATCGTGTGTAAATTGTGACATAGTTTGTTAAGCTATGAGGGTTCTCAGGAAGAACAACCTCATAGGTTGTTCTTCCTATGAGGAAGAACACCAGCTCTTCCTCGATGGAAGAGCTGGTGTCACAATTGTTCCTGTGACAATGACAATAAAGACTACTTTTATCTTTTATTTTTTAGAGACCCAACTATTTCTGACATTTTCACATTTAAATGTCACATTTCAATTTACAAACTATATTGCATTTTTCCATCATTTTATGTGATAGAGAAACACAAAGTAGTACAAGAATGGATGGTTTTCAACATTTTTACAAATAAAAATGTATTGAATGTACTGAGGTGAGAAATATCTGGTGTTTCTCTTCCAGCTGTGCTCATGTGACCAGGGAAATCTTTGTCCCTGGTCCCGAAGTTATTTTTAACTTTGGGACAGTCAAATTGGAGGTATAGCATCTGTGAACCAGAGATTATTATTTGGATTTAGGTATGGACTTTGACTGAGCTGTTCTTGCAAATGAATAGGCGATAGTCTAAATTTTTTTGTAGCTTTGACTGCATGTTTAGGGCCCGTCACCCTGTTGAAGGGCAACCTCTAATCTTCAACGCCTCAATGAGTTAAATGAGATTATATAACTTGTCGTATTTTCTCAGCATCTCAGTACCTGGTGAAAAAATGCATTCCCAAAGCATGACTCTGCCACCTCCATTTCACCATATTTCACAGTTTGGACAGTATTTTCAAGGTAATGTGCAGTGCTAATTTTCCAACCTATAATGTTTTAATTCAGGTCAAAAAGCCTAATTTGGGACCTTTCACAATCTAAAGGTCTTAGTGTTTGTGTTTATCTACATGTCTGTTCTTAACGGATTTTGAAGAGCAGATAATCTCACATGCCTCTTTGGTTTTGAACATTTGTAATGTCAAATTTATAGAACCGATACAATGAAGTACAAAATGAAAGTGAAAACTTTATACAGATGTCAGATTAAATCAATGACCTCAGGATTGGCTGGCACTAAGATTTAAAAAAGTAAGTCACCAAGAGATGTTTCTGTGCACCTCCTCATCATGCTGCTTTTTTCACATCTTGTACAGATTAGGTAAACAATTTATAAAATCTTAATTAGGGAGCTTTGCATCCACTAGTGGGATTTTTCTTTCAGGCTGGCATCTGTCCCAGTTTTTGCTCTTTCTGCAAATATGTTGTAAATAAAGTTATTAGCTTTAAATTTGTATTTGGAAAGGCTTCCATATCAACACAAAAGGTCCAATCTATAATTATCCATATGCTACTGCAATTTATAAACAAGCCTTTCACAATGTGGAGTGATAATTCATTAAACATGTTGTTTTCCCCTGTGTGTTGTTATTCTATTATATGTTTGCAAGAAGAAAACTTTTGTCCTTAACACTCTAGTTAATTCTCCATTTTGGTTCAGGACATATATATAGTTTTAGCAGGCATATTCTTATTGTTCCCGTAGTCTGCAACACCACAGATATATCTCTAAAAATAAATTTTACAGACATTTGAAAATCCCCTGCAGAAATGTGTGTATCCGTGCCATGTTAATAACAAGAAAGCTACACAGACATATTCATAAAAGCTATAAAGAGAATCCAGACATCTGATTATAGCAATTTTAGTGCATCATAATTCTCTTTAAATATGTTTGGCTTCCAGGGGGAATGGGGAAAAGAAAGGTTGTCTCAGTGGTGAAAGCTGCAGGTGCTGGCACAATTCAAGACATTTACAGTCAACATAAGTATATTAAAGGGAAAACCATGATAAAAGACAGTATTATTTATTTTCAGAGTCACTGCTTGCCATTTTAAGGAGGTTAGTAATTATTTTCTACCAATAGCAGCTCTAAGAATATATGCCAAGCAATATTGGCATATATTCTCAGACCTGTGATTGGTAGAAAATAATTAGCATCATCAGATAAAGATAAAAGTCTATCATGTTTCTGTACAGATAAAACCTTAAGAATAATAGGATAATAATTGTTTGCTGGGAAGCTGGTAAGATGGATAATTGAATGCATAAATGGACAGAAGGATGTCTGGTTTGAACGAAGGAAATACGTGCGAATGGACAGAAATTATTTTTAGCAAGATGACACAAACACTTCTCTTCCAGACTGAGGAATTCTGTAAATCCAGCACATCAATCCCTGCAGCATCCAATAAAACAACAAGACAGTAAGAGGAAATGAAAAGTTTTTAATTTCTGAGCTGACACGATCATATTAATTAATGGAAGAAATAAGGGAATGTCAGATCAACTGCTTCAACAACCAGTCCCACAAAACAACACACACACACACGCACACACACACACACACACACACACACACACACGTACATTCACACGCAGACGCATGGACGGGTCTTACGGGAGTTGAACCAATAACCTGCTGGTAATTAGTCTGTCTCCAAAGCCGCCAGCGTCTGTTAGCCTCCATGACCCACTGATACAGAGCTAACGAGAATGTCAGTCACACATGTGGTTGCACGCAAACACGCACGCACGCGCAGACACACACTGGTGCAGAAAGTTGAACAGAATCCCCCTCATCCCCTCATGGTTTCACACAGCTGTAAACACAGATCTTCTCCCTCCTGCTGTGTTTGACATGTGTAACCTCTTTTCTCTCCATAATTTAGATGAATGTGGACTCATGTTTGTCTCTCTTTCTACTACCCTGCAATTATATTTATATATCAAGTGCCTTTTCATAAATATGTTATCAAAGTACCTATTAATAGATAAAGGCCACTCCCTGTTCTTTCACAGCATCAGTAATGAGGCTGCGTGGGCTGGAGTGTGGAATACATTTAAAATGTGTGTGGCATGTTTAATGTGAGAGTCAGGAACGTCAGATTCAGTGCGAAACATTTTGAAGCTCTTCACTCAAACAAAACCAAAGAATGAATGTGAACAGACAGGATTCCCATTCTGCGATTTTAAAAATAAACTAACCTTGATTAGTCGTAGAGTTTTAGCTGACAAAGATTTGTTTTTATCTGGCTCAAAAATGATGTTGTTCTAGAAACACAGCAAAAATTCCCCGGGTAGTTTCACAAAACATCTGTGGTATAATTACCGTGGTTCAGTCATTATGAAGGAATCATATCTGGGACGTGGCTAACGGCTTATTCACAACATTTTGTCTGCATCGATATAAGAGAAGCAAGACTGGCCACACAGGCATCATGTCTTAGCTCCCACCTCACAACAGCCATAGTAATGTACTTGTCAATGACTGATGTGAGCCTCCATACTGCAGAGGTATGGAGGACCATACAGGCAAATGCGTATGAGCAAAACCTCCTAGACTGGCCACAGCAAAAGTAGGAACAAGTCTGCTCAACGACGCTTTGAGTTATTTACAGATGCGAAAGGTGTAGATTCAAAGCTTCCCAACGATGTAAAACACATGGAAGTCAAAACATTTTAATGTTGGCACTCTTCAATCGATCTTTTTGAGAGAAAACCACTTTTAAAGTTTTTTCCAAATCACCATCATCCTCTTCTGCACACGAACTAACTGGGAAGTTAGCAGCTAGCTAACTTCCCAGCTAGCATTGAGCATTCAGAAAATTTTCAATAAACTGAACGTTTGCAGTCATAAAAGTTCTGTGAATGTTTGAAGACAATGTAGACCTGACCTCTATTAATGTCATTAAAGACTACAAATGCAAAAGACATGATTTTTAAAAAATCACTTTATTCTGATAAATAAGAAACATTATCAATAAAACTTTAATTTTAAAAAATCATAATGGTAAAGAGCTTCAACAATTTGGAATAAGACATTGACAATAAAAGTTCAATGAAAATGTCTGATTTAATATTTTCAAATTCAATGATACTTTATTGACTCCAAAAGGAAATTAAGTAATAATAAAAAAATTATGGCAAACAGACATTATCAGTATTTATTTTTAGCATCATTTCACTGTTTTATAAAACTACACACAAACTGTATGTAGCGATGCAACAATGGGCATATGAGCTGGAGTAATTCATTGTTGTGCCCAGGACATCAACCCAGCTGCACGATATCTTGGTTTTCAACGTAATTTAACCTGTCAGTCAGTCAGTCAGTCAGTCTGCCTGCATCACACTGAGCCAGCCTTACACTCAAATCAACAACTGACTTCACCACAAAAAAAATGTACGTTTCAGAATAGTCTGAGTCTGACAAAAGGTGGGGGGTCAACAAAACAAGACTACAATGAAGAAATGTACCCACAACCTGACAGAAGATGTGGCATGTTAACAGAGCCCTTCCAAAGAAGACTTTATGTAAAAATCACACTGAAATATTTAAGGGTGTGCACACTTTAGCAAGTAGATTATTGCACCTTTTCAAGGCAGAATCAAAGGATTTTTAATGGTCTTATTTTGTTAGATTATAAAAACTGGAATTTAAAAGAAAAAGGCCTCTTGAGAGTCACCATGGATAACTGCTTTCTTAAACTTACATGACTTCGAGGCGTGCAGACTGGGAGTCGTTGCCTGCTTGTGACATCACGCTGCAAGTGTAGTCCCCAATGTCACCTGACCATGTCTGGCTAATAGTCAAAGAACCTGGCTGAACAGAAACACGGCCACCGCTGCTCGGCAGCAGAGGCACACCGCTGCGATACCACTTAAAGCTGCAAAAAGGGAAAGGTACATTAGAAGAGAATCAAAGAAATTTAAAACATTTTCATTATAACTTTAATAAGCAGCTACCTGATATTAATTCTCGGGTCATGTGTTGCATTACAGGTCAGAACAGCTGTGGTTCCTTTGATTACACGCTGGTCATCTGGAGGCACAGAAATGACTGTACGACCTAAAAAATAAAAAGTAAAAATGTGGAAAGTGGGAGTACAGCTATATGAAACCGAATTAGTGACCTTATGCCAGCATTCAAAAACAAACTAATACAGGTAGCCTACATAAAGTTCAAAGTGGTAGATTATATGGACAAAGACATATATTGTGAGATGTGATATTTTTTTAATATGAGAGGACTTGTTTTTGTAAAACATTGTTCTTTAAGAATGATTTAATATATATTTTTCAATAAAATATGAATTAGATTTAAACATCTTAGATAACAAAATGTGAAATGTTTGTACCCTTGGGGAATAGTTACACTCAAATTTTCTTTTATTTTGAGTGATTAAATGTCAGCGATGGCATAGTTACGATTAAAAAAGTAAGTTTGAACAACTTTAGAGACTCGTTCATTCGTGGCTGTTTTCAAATTTTATTGCGCTGTTCATATTAGTCTCGATGTTTTCAACGCGAAGCTTGACGTCATTCAGAGGTAATATATTAATTTCCCATTAACCAAGACACAGCGGGACGGATCATCCGGGAAATGATGGACTAAAACGATGTCAGACAAATTCTGGGGTTTATTATGAGTGTCTGCTTATTTCCAAACCCAAATGAGGCGCAACACGCAACTCATTAAATTTGCAAGCGACTTAAAAAAAAAAAAAAAAAAACGAGCTCAAAGCCGCTTATAATAATCGGACTTGGCGACAGAAATTCTAAATAGTTCCTGTTTTTCTACCAACAAAATGCGCATCTCCCTCCATTGTTTATGTTTCTGTCGCTGATTTTGTCGCATAGAAACGTGGGTCACTCGACAAGACGCGTAGAGGAAATACAATTAAATAACAAAAGAAAGTAACGCAAAGTGATTTCTAAAAGTAACTGTAGCCTGATTACTGGATTTGAAATAGCAACGCGTTACATTGCTCGTTACTGAAAAAAGTGGTCCGAAGTGGTTCAACACTGTCAAATGTATAGATAATCACTATTAAAAACATTGTTTAAGCTTTATTTTACTGTCAAATGTTAATTATTTTTAATTTATTGTGTAATGTCTGAATTCAGGGTATTTCAGTGCAAATTTTCTAAGGGTAGTGATATGTCAATCAATCAATCAATCAAATTTTATTTGTATAGCACATTTCAGCTACAAGGCATTTCAAAGTGCTTTACATCATAAACACAAAATACAACATAAAATAAAATAAAAATAACTTCTATGCATGCTTAAAATGTCATTCTATGCATGCTTCTATGCATGCTTAAAAAATATTGTTTTGAATTGAATTTTTTTGTAAATTAACCTGAGACATCTGTGAATTGCTGATACATAAACTGAATTAATACTGGTTTGTATTTATTTTTATTTGAAATGCAAATCATTCAAAAACAAGGCAGATTCATTGCATACAATATTTTAAATGTGTTTCAAAACTTATTACAAACATGTAAAAGAATATGTTTTATACCACAAACAGGTAATGTACAAACTCTAAATTCAAAAATAAAGGTTTTACTTAAAAAAAAAAAAAAAGTCTGCCAATTATAAAATTGATTATGCAAAAAAAAAAAAAAAATCATCTTTTTATCTGGCAAATAAAACAAAAAGTTCTTTCCCTGCAGCCAAACAGCATCAATGAACAGCTGCTATCAACAAGCTCTACCATCTGAACACAACTGGGCAGGTATACTATAGATACACTGATATTACAAGTATGGTATCCTGAGCTATTTATAGTATTTTTGGTTGTGTGTGTATGTGTCTTACTCCACACAGTGAGTGCAGCCGTGGTGTTGATGGTTCCCTCAGAGTTGGACACGATGCAGGTGAATTCTCCTGAATCCTGGAGGTTGACTGGCTGAATCTGCAAACTGCCTGACTGCAGCAACGTGAACCTGGGAACCTGAGCCAAGCCACTGGCTATGACCTGTGATCCTACAGAGAGAGAAAACAATAAATTACATGTGACAGAAAGTCAGTCTTCACACCAATTTAAATTGCAATCATGGGAATGGTAGAGTGTGTGTAGAGAGAAATGTGTGGCTCAGCACCTTTTCTCCAGGTGACGGCAGGTTTTGGAGCTCCACTGTTCTGACAGGTAAACAAAGCCATGTCACCATCAGTTACTGTCTGGTCAAAAGGAGGGGACAGAAGTGTGGGAGCCATACCTGAAACACAGCAACATAATATAAGCAGCTTGATGGCATTGGATGAATATTAAAAGCAAAGTTACCGGATGAAGCAACAGTAAAGCTCTGCAGCAGAAGAGAAAAAATGGAAATGGAAAGGATGTCAGCGTTGATCTAAACACCAGGGCAGCCTCGCTAATCAATGGGGGCTTTATTTACTACCTGGTGCTACGTGCATGTGCATAAATGTAGCCTGTAGGGCGCTGGAGAGGCAACAAGGACACATTGAATTATATGTAATGTCACTAAACAGAATATAAATATGAAGAGGTTAAGTATAAGTGTAGTTTTGTTGGTTAAATTTTACAAGTAAAATTGGTCATCACCTGAATTCAAATTATTAAAGTGGGCAATATCATGTGTTTTCCAGGCACATAGAGCCATTTTATAGCATAATCAAGTAACTATGCTAACTTTAGTTATAATATATATATATATATATCAACTAAGACTATGAAAGTTTATTTTTTTGATTTAAGGCCTTGCACTGACAAGTAAGTAGTACAATGAGCTTAATAAATACACAGTTCCAGCAGGTGTTGCTAATTGCTGCTAGCTTGTCTGAGAAGTTGAATGGAAGCTTGGAAACTGCAGTTCCAAATAGGAGCTGCGCTTCGAAGGCGAGGCACACCCCAGTATTTTGCACAGCTGAATGGATGCCATGGAGATTAATTGATTTCACAAACAAAGAATCGATCTGTTAAATAAATTAATCATATGTGTGACCTTCATGAACAGGTTTCAATCACATATTTCTCACCAGGATAAATAAGGAATATAATCCATTTATAGCTGTTACGACTGGCGCCGTAATTATGCAATTATGAGTGTGCAGGTGCCCGCCTCTGATTGGTTCCCAGAAGACAATGGAGACGTCCAATTGGTGGCCTCCCAGAGGTGACGGATGTAAAAGCTGAAGACGAGCACTTCCTGTCATCCATCCTCAGCTCATCTCAACCGGCCGCACTGTTTATTTGTAAAACCATGTAAAGTCCTGGAGTTTGTAGGAGTGAGCTGCCGTTTATGTTTCATTAGTTTTCTCCTGTTTTTCTTAGTTAGGGTGGTAAGTTTTTGTCATTTGGTTTCTTTATTTTCAATTAGGTAAGTTGGTTAATATTTAGATAGTTTCCTTTTGTTTGTTGTTTTCGATATTAGCTCACTCTGAAGTCATATGCTCCCCTGGTTGTAACATCTCAGTCTGAAAATACATCTTTTTACAATAAATAACATTATAAAATGTTAAACTTCGTGTGTGTTGACTGCTTGAGATCTGAAGAGGATGGATCATTCGTGTTATGACCTGGCCACCCCTAGATGGGTCGTAACAATGGCATAATCATACACTGAAAAAAATAAAAAGAATTATCCTTTTCATTGATCATAGTTTTAGGTGAGCAAAAAGAATCATATTTTCATATTTTAAACAGCAAATCGAACACAAAGTGCAAGCTGTTAGTACCACCACTTTCAAGATACATTGTGCAACCTCATGTTAGGATAACACTGAGCTGAGCCTGGAACAAATTTTTATCACTCCTGATTCCACATCTCTCTATTATCCAGACACCTGAATCCTCTCTTAGGCTTTCTCTTGCCTCATGAATGTTATCTGGGATTTAGCTGCTTTTACCCTCAAGCTGGCAGTATAATTGACACGTTGAACTGAGCTCAAGGGTACGTGCACTGAACCACACCACTTGGTTGGCTTGCGCGAGATCATTGCCCCAACTCAAAAGTTGGCAACAGCTGGATGTAAACATACACTTCTATGTGTCAGCGACACTCACACATGCACTCACTGAGTTAGCTGCACTTGTACACAGGTGAACACACAATCCTGCCAGCAGGCAGAGAGCGCACAGAAAAACAGTTGCATTGTACATATCAGTCAAGTGCTTTATAGCATAAAAACCAAAAATGAAAAGTAATAAAAACATTACATGTTGATGAGTGCCATCATCATTACACATCAAATATGTTGGTCAGCTTTACAACCGTAATAATTAGGAAATTATTACGGTTGTAAAGCAGCTCTACACAGCTGGGTTTTTAGCCTTGATTAAAAAAACTCAGTTTTTGTTGTTTTCCAGTTTTCAAAAAGTTTGTTCTGATCTGTGGCGCATTGATTGTCTGTGCAACTCATTTTGTAACTCATATTAATTAAAAAAAATATTCAAGACATTTACAAGCACTTCTTTAATACCTGTTAAGTATACTTTGTTTGTATTATTGGTCGTTCCACAGGTCACACCAGTAATTTGCTCTACAGATTGATTGCAGTTATTAAAAGAACCGATCGTAGCTTTCTTGCTAATTGGCGATACTATTGTTGACCCTCTCTTAGAACCTTGTGTTGGTAGAAAGGCTTGGTGAATAAGATCAGTTTCACATGTAAGTATTCACTGATCATCAGTCAGCCAAAGTTAAAGAAATCAGGGAAGATCAAGTTTCGGCAAATACCTAGAACTGATTCTTGAAATCAGACAATCGATACACATATTACTTATTTACATTTGATTCTGTTTATAATAAAATAGTGACCTAATTTTCATAATATGGGACTAATTACTTCATAAACTCATAGAATAACTACTCTTTCAGAAAAAGATTAAATTAATGTCACTATGGAGTTTAACTTAATAACCAAGATAAACAATGAATATGATCATATAACATGTTTATATCCTATGAATCCATGTCAGACAAACTTACTTGAAACAAGGAGCTCTGTGTGAGCTTGAGTCTCTCCTGCTGGGCTGCGAGCAAAGCACTGGAATATTCCTCCGTCTCCTGGCTGTACCTTGCGTACCGTCAGCCCAGTGGCCGAGCTGACCCTGTAGCGAGTGTTGGCCAGTTTGGAAAGAGGCACTGTGTCCTTATACCACTCGATCCTTGGCTGCGGTACACCTACATACAAACAGAAATATTAAAACAAACTCAACAAAAGCAAAACAACCCATGAGAAATTCTTTTGGTTTCACTAATAAGCTGACCTCACTGCTGAGGTAACTGCTCCCACTCCTACTAAAGCAGCCATGCTCTTTCCTTCCACCATCTTTCCCCTCTCTTATCCAATCTGCCTTTATAAATATGCATGTGAGCATAATGAGTGTTAATAATATATTGATTGGGGAATGTGGGTGGTGAAGCAGAGGTGGCTGAATTGGCCTGAAAACATTCTGAATAAAAGATGAGGATAAGTGCACAATATCTACAGTATCAGAACCCACCCGTCTGACCGACATGCCAGATATAACGAGCATTGAACTCATGCAATTACTCTGCCTGAACCTTCGCACGTGTGTATGTGCTTGTATGCGTGTGTGCGTGTCATATGTGTGTGTCTTAGGGGGTAAGAAAGATGGACTTCAGACTTTCTCAATCTGTTGTTGTCGAGCTTTCCCAGACATGCATGAAATATTTCTCACCCCCTGCTTATCTGGCTCGCTCTGTCATTCTGTCTTTTCTCCTTGGCTCGTTCCTGCTCCTAGCCTCCATCTTTTTCTCCATATCCCCAGGCCTCTGGTATTTAATTACTCTGCCACTGTATCAGATTACTGAAGAAGAACATGAACTTCTTCTCTTACACACACTCAGTGTGTGTAAGAGAGGGAGTGAAGAGTGAACGACAGGGAGCATGTTGCAGTTTTGAGAACCACGTCCAGCTGTTTAAGTGTTTTCATGTAATCCATTTAAAGATAAGAGACATGAACAACTGCAATTTTCTAAGCCTGGATTCAGCCAGACTGCATGCTCATGCTGCCATAAACTCAGTTCCACTGTCCATAAAATCTTCAAGGTTAAATATTGTGCTACAAATTGAGCAATGGGCAACACAGATGTTATAGATGATGCAGAGAGTAACATGAAATGTGTCCAAAACAGGAGATCCAATGTCTGCCACTTGTGATTTAAAGTTGCCATTAGATGTTTCATTAGATCCACGAGCCGTTTAGTAGCAAACCTAAACTGACTCAACTCAAACTCAACAACAGCAAAACGACTTATGAGAAATTCTTTTTAGAACAAAGGAATTTGAAACACTTTCCATCAACAGCTCTTCATTTAGTCATTTATAGAGAAAAAACATAATATTCAGCTGAATAATTAATTTTAATCCAGGAATGCAACTTGACCAGCTGCAGTGGCCATTTTTGCTCCTAGAAAAGGAGCATTTGAATCAAAATCAGATTTTGAATCCATATGTTCTGATGGCAGATAACATATTTTATTAGGACCTGCAGAATTGAAATACTAGACATGTAAAACAAAACCAAAGTTGATGATGGAAGAGTTTTTTTTTTTTTTTTTTTTTTACTTCTGTTCGAATACAACTAAATGGAAAAACATTCAAATCTATGGCTAATTATCAATGAAGCAGATTGAAATACTTGTAAGCAAGCTAGCAATAGTCTAGCACTCCAGGAAAGTGTTTCTCGTGGAAATAAAACAATTAAAGATACCTACTCTTAAATTATTTAGATTATAGATAAAAAGTCTTGATTGGAACATCATCTAATAGAACCTAGTTCATCTGAAGCATTCTCACACACAAACACACAGAGCACAAATGGTGTACCTGAAGCCTTGCAAGGAATTTCTATATTTCTGTCGAGATTGGCAAAGATTTTCCTTTTGGGTTGAACAGTCAGTGAAGGTGGCTCTGGAGAGAGGAACAAAGTAAGATTTTATGCAAGCATCTTTTTTTTCTAACTAACTTAAACTAAATTCATGTCAAGAAATTCTTTTCAGCAGAATAAAATCTTTTCCCCTCTTGACATTGGGTAACCCAGGTGATGCTGAAAAGAAGAATTTTTATTTCTGTATATTTCTTCAATTGACTTCCAAGCAGTAACAGATAAACATGTTGTAGTTCTCCCTGGGGAAACAATTCCCTATTAAACTGCTCTATTCTGCTGCCAATAATAATGGCTCCTTACAAACATCTCCACTAGAGCTGTTCTAAATGCTGACACAAGCTATGCTCACTTGAAAAAAGACTAAATGATAAGCTAAAATAAAAATGTGACTTTCATTTTTTGCAAATAAACCTTATTTATTTATTTATTTTTTTACAAAAAACTTCATTACATATTCTATATTTGCACACACTTCGACACAGGAGACCAGCAAAGGGTATTTACTGTTGTTTGCAGCCAGTAGGGTACACAACAGGAAGATGGAAAGTCATACATATTCCTATTAGTGGATTAGGGCAAGAAAAAGAATAAAATTGAATAATGAATACCTTTGAGGCAGAGACACATACACTATTCTGTTTGGGAATCTTTTTTATTGCACCAAGGTCTGCTGAGCTTGTCCCAGAAAAAAGGAAGATCTGTACCAATGTATTCATCAGTCTCTAGTCCTCTGATACAAATTAATCCATGCAGACTTTTTCGCTGTGAGACAGGCCTTAAAAGTGCTGCTGGCCTAATGAAGGTAGATAATGTGGAGAGAGTGATTGCACAGGGAACGCAGAGAAATAGAACCAAGAAGAGGGTCCAAAAATTGGTTCTACATAGTGAGGGAGGGGCTGACTTGGAGGCACACAGAAAGAGAATCAATATTCAGGCAGGTCTTTTATGACTCAGTCTTCTGGAGGTGTGACGAGTTCATGTTCTCTGCTTAGATGCTCCTTTGCTCCAACAATCGCAGAACATCAAAAAGACACTCACAAACCAGTGAAGAAAAGTTTTGCCTCATCAATCGCACACTCCTTACTTTCTCACTTGTTGTGTGTTCCTGCATACACATTGAGCACATCAGTGGATTTCCATGAGAGCTCTCTTATTTGGGCATTTTCCATGTTCTCCTATTAATTGCTGACTTCAGGGAGCAAAACTAATTTAGCAGCTGAGTAAAAGAGGCATATGGTTTCTTTTTCACTTTCTTGGTGGCCCTTTGATGAATGTGTGTAAATATGAGGAACATGTGTCAGTGTAAGAATGCCAAAGTATTCATACTCCTTATGTTTTATCACCCTGCAACAACAAACTTTGTTAAATATCAATAGGATATTATGTGATAGATCAACAATGTAGAGCGTAATTCGGAAGTGAAAGGCTACATTTGAAAAATGTTTCTTAAAAATATTTTCCAAAGGAAAATTTGAGCTGTTTTATAAGTGTATAATACTCTCCCGGTATAAGTCTAAGTACTTATACATTACTTAGACTTTCTCATTGTCATTCCATAAAGTCTAACTTATGAAGTCCATAGCTATCAGTTGTGGTGTCGTCCCACCTGAGCTAAGGATATGCAGTGCCTCCAAAATTACCATGGGGTTATTGGTTGTTTCCTATATTAATACTCTTCTTGCCCAGCAGAGTCTATAGCGGTGGGAATGGGTGTCCTGCTATCCTGCTGCTACGGGATTATGCTGCAAGAGGACAAATCAATCAATAAATCAATCAAATTTTATTTGTATAGCACATTTCAGCAACAAGGCATTTCAAAGTGCTTTACATCATAAACACAAAAACACAAAGTCATGCAACATAGAATAAACAATACATTGTTACATATTACATTTCAAATACAATTCTAAACAGGTGCGTTTTTATTTGAGATTTAAAGGAAGTCAGGGTTTCTGTTTTACAGTTTTCTGGAAGTTTGTTCCAAATTTTTAGTGCATAGATGCTGAAAGCTGCTTCTCCTCTTTTGGTTCTGGTTCTGGGGATGCAGAGCAGACCAGAACCAGAACCTGAGAGGTCTGGAAGGTTGATACAATAACAGCAGATCTTTAATGTATTGTGGTGCTAAACTGTTCAGTGATTTATAAACTAACAACAGTATTTTAAAGTCTATTCGTTGAGTTACAGGGAGCCAGTGGAGGGACTTTAAACTGGTGTTATGTCTCTATCTTCCTGGTTTTGGTCAGGGCTACAGCAGCAGCTTCTGGATCAGCTGCAGCTGTTTGATTGATTTGTTGGTCGGACCTGTGAAGACACTGTTGCAATAATCAATGCGACTAAAGATAAACGCATGGATGAGTTTCTCTAGATCTGGCTGAGACATTAGTCCTCTAATCCTGGAGATGTTCTTCAGGTGATGGAAGGCTGACTTTGTAACTGTCTTTATGTGGCTCTGAAGGTTCAGGTCAGAGGTCATCACTACTCCCAGGTTTCGGCCTGATCGCTAGTTTTTAGTTATAACTGAAGCTGTGCATTGACTCTAGATCTGTAGCTCTAGATCGTTCCTCTTTACGTCCAAAAATAATGTCAGTTTTGTTTCTGTTCAGCTGGAGAAAGTTTTGGCACATCCACACATTTATCTGTTCTAAACATTTATTCAGTGATTGGATGGGGTCAAAGGTCACCTGGTGACATCATAATGTAGAGCTGAGTACCATCAGCATGGTAGTTAATATTATTTCCTGTTATAACCTGAGCTAGAATAGAATAGAATTCAACTTTATTGTCATTACACTGTCACATGTACAAGCAACGAAATGTAGTTTGCATCTATCCAGAAGTGCTATACATGATATAAATATTTATAAACATGTGTATGAAGATATAAACAGAGAATAATATTGGCGTGCTATAAATAAAATGTTTTGTACAAATATAAATATAAATGATAGCTATGTACA
Organism: Poeciliopsis gracilis; assembly: GCA_911649635.1. Classification (NCBI taxonomy): domain Eukaryota; kingdom Metazoa; phylum Chordata; class Actinopteri; order Cyprinodontiformes; family Poeciliidae; genus Poeciliopsis; species Poeciliopsis gracilis. Next base: position 120 of record CAJVRI010001078.1, on the reverse strand, counting down.
TATTATACAAATTACACAGATTATACAGAATATACAGGAATATGAAGAATGGATTAAATAATGGAAATTGTTTTACAATTATATGAAGATTGTATATAGATTATTTTGTATGTGAGGGGA